>JASAND010020718.1:0-30488 GCA_030248195.1 Trissonchulus latispiculum | reverse complement strand
AACCGTTTTAAACCTAGTTAATATTTCGGACGACTTCAGTCGTTCTGTGGGTACCGCAATGATGTGGTACAAGGATACAGGAAACGGTGGTACGGATACTCAAAAATATACTGAACTAATCAGAAATCAAGCACAAGAAATTGTTGGCGCAAGTACAACAGACAATCCCAGTTTCAACCTAGGGTTCACACAACGACACATGCTAACTTCGGACGGAAAGCAAATCAGTTTTATTCTTCCCAAGATTTTTGTTCGGATTTACAAAGGATTTTAGCAAGGTTCTGAGAGGTGTGAGGCATACTTTGAAGTTGGAAAGGAACGACGATAGGTGCATTTTGCATTCAAACAATCACGATTCTCAGGCCAAGTTTTGGCTGGATCATATGAGCTGGTGCAGGTGTTCCATCTCTGGTACCAGCTCTAGCTACAATGTCTAGCCTAGAAAGCCGACTTCTAAAGTCACAAACTGTGCAGATTTACTGGAAAAGTATCTCTGTTTACCGATCTGACGAAAAGGACGAGCAGTATCCCTTCTGGCGTGTTGCTTCTACCATCAGCAGACCTATTCATATTTTCGTCGTACTACAGAAGAGTAGCAGGTCGAAGCAAATAGACGAAAACAGCATGATCTTTGACCACCTTTCGCTAAGTCAGGCCGAGATTCGGCTAAATTCAACTCAGCATCCTGAGGAAAAATATGAGTGTGACTTCGATAATAATGACTATGCTCGATTATATTACAGTTTCCTACAGGCAGGGCTAAAAGACGTGGACGAGGATACTGGTTCTCAAGTTAGCTATGCTGATTTTAAGGCACTGTACCCTATTTTGTTTTTTGACGTGTCTCATAGGGACGAATCTGTATATGAACAGCTGAGCAAGACCGATCTAGAGGTCAGACTTAATTTTCGACATAAACCAAGCGAAAACTATTACATTTACTGTATTGTGCTCGGCGATAAAACTGCAAGCTTAGAAACCATTGATGGTAGAGTCAATATTACTCTGAATTGAATTTCTCTCCTTTAAAAATAATGTACGTGAAACACGGAGTTAAATTGTCAGATAATCAAAAGGCGAAGCTGAAGAATGCTTTCAGAACTGGAAGTGGAACATCATTGATCTTGGGTTATGCTGCGCTTAGTGGTCCTGATAATATGCTTTTAACGAGAACTCAATTTCAAAAAGTAAATGAGGCGAAAAGACTGAGAAAAGGGGTTAAACTTTCATTGTCAAAATCACAGCTTGCAAAGCACGGAGGCCTCCTGCCTTTTTTAGCGCTAGGAATCCCTGCAGCGGTAGCCGGTCTCAAGGCATTGGGAGTAGGAGCGGCAACGGCTGCAGGGGCGGCGGCAATCAATCAGGTTTTGAAGAAAGCCTCCGGCAAAGGCATGTTCCTGCCGGGCAAAAGGTATGGGAAAGGAATTTACTTGATGGGAAAGCGCTGACTAACCTAGATTTAGGTGAAATGATGAAAGGTACTAAAACTTTTCGAGGTATTTTCATGAGGGACACGCTACCGCCACAGATTCGGAAGAACGAGTGCGGTATTGTAAATTTTGACAAGTTTTCAGGTAGCGGCACTCATTGGGTTTGTTACCTCAACAGTAGAAAGGAGAAACACGTTGAATATTTTGATTCATTTGGACTTTACCCTCCATTACAAGTAGAGCAATACTTGCGAACTTCTGGCAAGGAGCCGGTTTTCAGTACTAGCAAGATTCAACAGTTTGGATCGAATTTGTGTGGTCTGTATTGCGTTTTGTACCTCAAGCTACGAGACCGTAAGCAATCTATTTACGATACAATTGAGTTAATTTCAGAAATTTAGATTGTTGTTTCTAAAATGAAGGAAATAATGTACACGTTCGTATTAAATTACAGTCAAAAAGAGTCGTTTCAGTTGCCAAGTAGGGTGAAAACTAGCTTTTTTAAAATAAGAAGTAATCAACCTGTCTTCTTAAAAATGCTGACACCTACTATTAATAATAAATCCTTTTTCTCCTCTTATGCTTCAACTACTGAGGAAGATTTTGTGGAAAGCTCAATGTACCTGGACACAAACTGGTGCGATATTAAGTTTGAAAAACCAATTGAATTTGAAGACGTTCACTTTAAAATCAATCCAATTGGACAAACCGTAAGATCACCCATTGTCATTTGCATGGGTTTTAAAAAGTAGACTTGGCTGCACGACAATTGGGAGTACGCGTACTCCCGATTGTCGCAGCAAGCTGGTTTGTTAAAACCTGAAAACCTGTTTTGAAAGCCAGCGTCTGCTTGACAATCGGGAGTACGCGTACTCCCGATTGTCGCAGCAAGCTGGTTTGTTAAAACATGAAAACTAGCTGGCCTGTTGTAACATGAAAACTAGTTTTGAAAGCCAGCGTCTTGCTTGACAATTGGGAGTACGCGTACTCCAGATTGTCGCAACCAGTAAGGTGACTCATAAACCTAGAAAACCAGTTCTGCATTCTCCGTAGGTGCCTGCTCGTGTTCGTGTTTTCTCTTATGAAAGATATCTTTAGATGAAACTAATCTAAACTTGAGATTGCTAATAAAGTAGTTCGGTTTATTGTATGGTCAGCTACATACAGCTGCAGACAAAGGTCCATTTAATAAATCTTTCAGTCCGTCAAAAAAGTTCGTATTTTAAAGTCTGGCATGTCTCATACCACGGTTTAGGTTCCATATAGTTATTTCTGCATTGGGATCCATATCTGCGAAATACTCCGCGAAGTCGACACTGTTCCGCGTCAGCGGATTCACTACAGATAGAGATAGCAGCCGCGCACCACTCTCGACAGAAACTTGTGTTATTATCGCCTTGAACTGCCGCGGTTCACCAAAGGAAATGATTTCGCGTAGCACTACGCTTCCTCTTTCTTTGCTCACACTGATACAGCTTTTCTTTTACCGTAGAAAAGCTGCCGGCATGTTTCTTTTCACAAAAGCGGCCGACGACTTCCTCCGAAACCATTGGGTAAGCATTTTCAATTAGTGCCAGCAGGTAGAGGGACTGCACTTTATCGTTGATACCAGCACAGTACATGAGAGAATCGAAAAAGCCGGTGTCCTCGTTGGGAATCTGAAACACAGAAGGCATTTATACAAAATATCAGAATTTAGAGGAATGATATGAACGTATTAGATTATTTTTGTGGCATGAGAATCTCTAGATTAAATAAAGGTATTTTATATTAACCTTCCTCCATTTTGCCGCTTCACTGGAGTTTGCTGCGAAATAGTCTCTTAAATGCTTGCAATGATTTGCAAATGTTCGAACTGGTGCGGTAGTATCTTGCAAGAGGTTGTATTGTCCCAAATATTTGTAGGCTCTCATTATCTTCTCAGCATGCTTCTTGCTTATATTTAGCTGTTTCAGCAATTCGTAGTACTCATCAAGTTGACCAACTGCTTTTAACAGATCATGATACTGTAAGAGCTGGTATCCTAAATGGAAAAAGCTGCGCACTGCTTGCACTTGATTACTGTTTAGATTTGACCAAAGAATTGCGGTATTGTTGGTGTAATCGAGCAGTGTCAGACTGCCAACGACAGCTATCACTGGCATTTGCAAATCTTTTTCCCACTCCAGCAAAAGCAAAGGCACATTTATGGAGTCTGACTTTGCACCGATTTTTTTCTTAGCGGGAGGTTCATCCTGTTCTTCTTCTTCCTCTTCTTCAGCGATGTTGGAATCTGCTCTGATGGGAGCAGTAGCCTCAACAGCAAACGGTATTGTAGGCAATTCAGCCTGTGCTGCCTGGAAACATCGGACAAAAAGCTGTTTGAAGTTTGGACTTGCGATGGTGGAAACGGCTTCATTCTTTGCTGCTTCCTCATTGGGGAATTGAAAGTTGTCATCTTCGATTCCACCTCTGCAACGTATTCAGCCAACGCATTCCATCGAGCCTGCAAATTGCTCGTACCTTCGCTCATGCCACTGCAATTAATTTCAAATAGTAGAAATCAAATAATTAGTGTCAGTTGTAGCAATTTCTGAAAGTCATTTTTCAATAACATAGGTATCTTGGGCGGAGATTTTACCCCAAATTTTATTTAGTTGTAAAGTTGGACTTTAACTTGATGTTCGAATGTTGTAGGAATATTCACGAGCTATTTTGGGTTTGTACAGAGATAAAGACCGCTTTGTTGCTTTTTTATTAGTTTTTCCCAGTTAAGTTTGTCATTGGTCTTGCGAACTTGAAAAATTGGTGTAAGTTTGTTTTAACAAAACCTGAATGGTCAAAGTATTAGTAGAGAGGGTGGAATCTGTTGCACACATTCTTTATTACCGCGCAATCTTTCCCTTCACAGAAACCAGTATTCGATGGTGAATTAATTTATCTGCATTTAATATTACGTAAATATACATTTGCAGCTTAACAGTCATTAAGATTTCAGCACCTAGCGTTAACACAACTACTAATTAGAATTTGGTCACGCTGTTTTAGTATATTTATGAGCTGTTGATGCTGAATTTCATTAGATCACGCAATCGAGTTTAAAATTAACTTAAATTTGACACAAAAAGGACAGGCAATTCCACTTAAGACACGAATGGTAATATACAATAATAATCCCAAATCAACAAACCTGCTGGATATTGAAACAAAGTGCACTAAGCCTACAAACAGTAGGCCGAACAAAACCATGAAATTCTTTATGACTTCGTTGAGCGACAGATTTCTCTCAACCAGTTTTTCCAGACAGCAAAGTTGGCAAAGTCGAGCAAACACAATGTAGTAAACACCCCAGAATGGTGATTAACCGCTAACATGTGCTTACTTACAAAGGTAACATCTTTTCGCATCAGCGAAACTTTCAATGTGGTTTGGAATTGCTTTGTTGGCTTTTAAGCTCTAGGCCGTTAAAAGCAATGTTAATCTAACATTTTCGATTCAACTGCTGGTGTGAACAAATTGAATCGTTCAGTACAAGTTAATGGATTCTATGGTGAAATAAACGTCGGTTACTTCGTTAAGAAAATTAATTTATTCATTTAATAGGGATGTCAAGTACATCGATCAAAAGATACTGACTCCGGACAAATCACCGAATGATAGGTACACCGGACAACTCATGTTTCCATCTTGATATTCTGAGCTCAAACAGTAAAATTTACAGGCTGGTAGTTTTTAGAGCAACTTTTCGAAAATGTTTGTAAAGAATAAGTTTCACTACAACTGGCATTTACCTTTGACTGAAGGTGTCTCCACCCACCCGCTCCGCCTCTGATGCCCTCCCTCCCGATCAAAACTCGAAACTCCAAAACTCGCTCGTACCTCGAAATCAGGGTCGAACTTTTCTGGCTTAACTGTTTAGCACGTAGCCAAAAACGGGGACTACAAGCTGGCTTAGACTACGTCATAAGCACACTCACTCCGTCACGGGTCCATTTAAATCAAAAGTCGAAACTCTAAAACTCGCTCGTACCTCAAAATCAGGGTCGAAATGTGCATACTATACTACTAGTATGTATAAACTTTTCAAATTCGCAGTTTAATGCTATTATTTATAAAATGAAGATTGCTTACAAATGCTAAAGAAATTAATAGCAACGTATTTAAGAGGTAACATAAAACCAAGAGTACATAATAACTAAGAGTGTGACAAGCGTCAAGCTCTTAGTTATCAGGCTTGGGACATCATCTGCACGATAACGGCTGACCCCCCCCCCACAAATTAGACCCATCACTTCAAAGAAATTCGCACGCTATGCTTGTGTGCTGAAGCTCGCAAAAGACGCACATTGAACCAACTGAGTAGTTGTGTTTTCGAGCTTTAGAACGTAGGCATAGCGTGCGAATTTCTTTGAAGTGATGGGTCTAATTTGTGGGGGGGTCAGCCGTTATCGTGCAGATGATGTCCCAAGCCTGATAACTAAGAGCTTGACGTTTGTCACACTCTTAGTTATTATGTACTCTTGATAAAACTAAACGGTACCCAAACCCAAACTGTACGAACAAAACATTCGAACTTTTGGACTTCTTGAACGCCTCCAGTTATGTTTTGAACAGCCTCCCGACTGGAAAGATAGCTGGCTGGTAAGTGTAAGATTGAATCAGAGCTAACGTTTCCTAGCTGAATGAGTCCATATTCCAGGTGGTTGCCATTGATACATAGCTAAATATATGCGGCATATATGATTAAATCCTCCCTGCTAAAAGCCTAATTTCTTCTATGAGAGCCTTTTAAGGTGGTGATTCCTTTTGGTCACATAAAGTTTGCACCATTATTAGTCATTCATTACTGGGAGTTAAGAAGCCATTTTTATATCAAAATGCAGCTTGACATTTTCTCTTTACAATGCACAACATGAAACTAATGTTGCTTTTCTAAAATATTTTTAACACGTTTTAGAAGAAGTATAATTTTCCAGATTTTTTGCAGACTCAAGTAAATTTTTTCGCGAGACATCGTTTCTATCATTCGATACCTCCATCAAATAGCTGGGAACGATTTTATATTTATTGTGAAATCGCTCTTCGTTATAGAGAAATAAGCTGAAATGTGTGCGTAACGTGTATTTTGCCTACTTTTTTAAATTTGTCAAGCGATTACTTTAGCTAGAAAGCAGTAATCGGGGTAACTAAAAAAACGTCCCTGGGTATATTTGTGCAGAATACATTTGTTAAGTAGCAGCCCTCTAGCTTGCATGGTGAATGCTCCACAATCTTTGGAAAAAATTGGCCGTGTTTTTGCAACAACTACATTTTTTATGATAGCAGCCTACAGGATAGCTGTTGGAAGACGATTATGCGTCGGATAATTTGCCCCTATGAGACCTTCAGAGCGACGCCCTTAGTTTGATTTTACCAAGAGTGCATAATACATAAGAGTATGACAAGTGTCATATTCTATGTATTATCGCTACATCTTCTGCACGCTATCAGCTTACCCCCCATAAATCAGACCCCACTTATCAAAGCGAATTCGAACGCTATGCTTACACGCTAAAGCTCGAAAACACAACTAGTCAGTTCGTTCAATATGCGTCTGTTGCGTGTAAATATAGCGGGCGAATTTCTTTGACAATTTATGGTGGGGTCAGCCGATAGCGTTCATCGGATGTAGCGAGATTATAATACATAAGGTATGACGCTTGTCATACTCTTTATGTATTATGTACTCTTGATTTTACCGGTTGTATAGTTCAAAAAATGATGGAATATTTGATTTCTGCAAAATGACAAGTTTTCTACTCCAAAACAAGAATATTGGCTATATCTCACGGTGGAGAAAAACTAGAACGTTGCTTTAACAAGCAAAAATATGAAGCTCAATGAGATCTTTCGAATGAATATAGTCATAACTGTATAGCTGCTGCCAAACTTTCGGAAATTGGGAAAAACCGCCCTGGTCGGAAATCTCGAATTTTTGAATCGGGATTGCGAGGAGGGTGTTAGAACGTTAAAAGAACGTATTTCGGAAAGTTTCGTCAAATTTCATCTTGATTTACGCTGCCAACCAGCAATATGTGCCCAAAAGGAATCACCACCTTAAGAGATTATAAAACGTTAAGGGTCTCCCTGATGGCTAAAGGTGAAGTGATACGTATTAAAACACTTTAAAACGTTTTAACGAAGCAGTTTTAAAATTTGAGGAAAGTTTGCAAAATGTTTGGAAGCTGTTTTAAAGGGTTTAGTTTAGGAATGGTTTACAAAATTCTGAAAGGGTTTAAGGTGGTGATTCCCTTTGGTCACATAAAGTTTGCACCATTATTACGCATTCATTACTGGAGCTAAGAAGCCATTTTTATATCAAAATGCAGCTAGACATTTTCTCTTTATAATGCACAACATGAAACTAGTGTTGCTTTTCTAAAATATTTTTAACACATTTCAGAAGAAGTATAATTTTCCAGATTTTTCGCAGACTCAAGGAAATTTTTCGCGAGACATCGGTTATATCATTCGATACCTCCATCAAATAGCTGGGGACGATTTTTTATTTATTGTGAAATCGCTCTTCGTTATAGAGAAATAAGCTGAAATGTGTGCGTAACCTGTATTTTGACTACGTTTTCCAAATTATTCAAGCGATTACTTTAGCTAGAAAGCAGCAATCGGGGCAACTAAAAAATCGTCCCTGGGTATATTTGTGCAGAACACATTTGTTCAGTAGCAGCCCTCCAGCTTGCACGGTGAATGCTCCACAATCTTTGGAAAAAAATTGGTCGTGTTTTTGCAAAAACCACATTCCACATTTTTATGATAGCAGCCTACAGGATAGCAGTTGGAAGACGATCATGCGTCGGATAATTTGTCCCTGTGAGACCTTCAGATCGACGCCCTTAGTTTGCGTTTACGGCTTGCGTAGTTCAAGAAATGTTGGATTATTTGATTTCCGCAAAAATGACAAGATTTCGACGCCAAAACGAGAAAATCGGCTATATCTCACGGTAGAGAAAAGCTAGAAAGTTGCTTTAAAAACAAAAATGTGAAGCTCAATGAGATCTTTCGAATGAATATAGTCATTACGGTATAGCAGCTGCCAACCGTTCAGAAATTGGGAAAAACCACTCTGACCGGAAATCTCGAATTTTTGAATCGGGATTGCGCGGAGGGTGTTAGAACGATAAGAGAACTTATTTCGGAAAGTTTCATCAAATTTCATCTTGATTTACGCCACCAACCAAAAGGAATCACCACCTTAAAAGAAGCAAAAAAGATTGAGAAGTCCGATAAATATAGGGAAATAAGCTGAAATGTGTGCGTAACCTGTATTTTGCCTACTTTTTCCAAATTTGTCAGCGATTACTTTAGCTAGAAAGCAGTAATCGGGGCAACTAAAAAGCGTCCCTGGGTATATTTGTGCAGAACACATCTGTTAAGTAGCAGCCCTCCAGCTTGCATGGTGAATGCTCCACAATCTTTGGAAAAAATTGGTCGTGTTTTTGCAAAAACTACATTTTTTATGATAGCAGCCTACAGGATAGCAGTTGGAAGACGACCATGCGTCGGATAATTTGCCCCTATGAGACCTTCAGATCGACTCCCTTAGTTTGATTTTACGGCTTGCGTAGTTCGAGAAATGATGGCTTATTTGATTTCTGCAAAAACGACAAGATTTCGACGCCAAAACAAGAAAATCGGTTATATCTCACGGTAGAGAAAAGTTAGAACGATGCTTTAAAAAGCAAAAATATGAAGCTCAACGGGATCTTTCGAATGAATATAGTCATACTGTATAGCTGCTGCCAAACTTTCAGAAATTGGGAAAAACCGCCCTGACAGCAAATCTCGAATTTTTGAATCCAGATTGCGCGGAGGGTGTTAGGACGCTAAAAGAACGTATTTCGGAAAGTCAAATTTCATCTTGATTTACGCCACCAACCAAAAGGAATCACCACCTTAAAAGAAGCAAAAAAAGATTGAGAAGTCCGATAAATATTTAAGAGCTGAGAAATGTTGCATCCCATGTATGATCAAACAAGAGCTCCCAAAAATTATTGGGCTTGCATTAGTTTGCATCTGGGAGAAATGCTTGAGAGCCGCATAAATATATGATTAAATTGGAGCCATTAATTTAATTTAAACATTTATTCCAGAAAGCCTCAGTAGTTGTCTGCTCACTGAACCCTTTATTAATATGCCTGTTCATTTTCATCAGATCCTCTCATTCTCTACAAAAGTAGCATTTCATTAACTTTGTCTTTTATTATGTAGGGATGACTTCGTATTAAATGCCAGTTACCGCGGTAAACTTCGTCAGGATCCACTGAGGAAAGCTCAAATCGTCTGGGGATACTTCGAGGATTCGAAATTAGAATTTCGCCAATATTGTGGCTGCTGTAACCTTTTGCTGGCAACGCATAAAGGCATAGCGGTGGCTATCACCACGCAAAAATTTGGGTCTCTGCGACTTTCCTGTGAGCCTGGGTGGGGTGATTTTTTTTTGTTAAAATTTAGGGTGATTTTTTTGTTAAGCTTGCTATAAACGTCGGCTTAAAGGCGTTTGGTGCTCAATGAAAAGTTATCGGAACTTACACCTCCAGACTCACCATGTCATGGTGGTCCAAGGTAGTCTAAGTGGGCTGCCGTGCTAGACCCTTGGGCTCCACCAAGTACCATTTAGTATTGGTCGGTTATGGGCTATATTTAGGAAATATTAGATTTGCCCTGCCTCTTCTCTACCAGTAGTAAAGAGGGTGGATATTATTTGGGAACGCTGCCCTTTTTTGGGAATCGTTCCCAAAAAAACCACCAAAATTTTTTAATTACTCAGGACTGCCAAGGAGGCAGGCTAGGGGCTATAGGTGGGCATATGTGTCGGACCGAGCCCTATGCATATGCACCCTCGTTGGGCTGTCCCAAGTCACCCTGCAAAAGTTTGGAGCAAAAAACTGTCAACTGGTTTTTGGGAACCTGACTATATATGGATAAGTGCAATAGCTTCGTGTTTCTAGGCAATTTAGGAAAATTCATGTTTATTTCTGAAGAATTACTGAAAAAGTCAAGTTTTATAGCCTACGCACAGTCTTATGGCCGGTTGCACCAAATGTGACTAACATCAAACTAGACTAATTTGTAATTAAGTTCTAATAGCCCATTTTCCGTTGCACCAAATGGAAAGTTAGTTAGATTTTAAGGTGGTGATTCCCTTTGGTCACATAAAGTTTGCACCATTATTACTCATTCATTACTTGGAGTTAAGCCATTTTTATATCAAAATGCAGTTTGACATTTTCTCTTTTTAATGCATACCATAAGACTATGTTGCTTTTCAAAATCTGAAATTTCAAAATCTCTCTTCGTGATGCAGAAATTTGCAAAAATGTACGCCCAACTTGGACAGGCTACGTCTCCAGCCAGAAAGCAGCAATCGGGGCAACTACAAAATGGTACCGGGGTATATTTGTGCAGAACACATCTGTTCAGTAGCAGCCCTCCAGCTTGCATGGTGAATGCTCCTCAATCTTTGGAAGAAATTGGTCGTGGTTTTGGAAAAACCACGTTTTTATGATAGCAGACTACAGGATAGCAGTTGGAAGACGATCATGCGTCGGATATTTTGGCCGTATGAGTTCTTCAGATCGACGCCCTTAGTTTGATTTTACGACCTGCGTAGTTCAAGAAATGTTGGATTAGTTGATTTCTGCAAAAATGACAAGTTTTCGAAGAGAAAACAAGAAAATCGGCTATATCTCACGGTAGAGAAACGCTAGACCGTTGCTTTAAAAAGCAAAATTATGAAGCTCAACGAGATCTTTCGAATGAAGATAGTCAGAAATGTATAGCTGCTGTGAAACTTTCAGAAATTGGGAAAAACCGCCCTGACCGGAAATCTCGAATTTTTGAATCGGGATTGCTCGGTGGGTGTTAGAATGCTTAAAAGAATGGTGGTGATTCCCTTTGGTCACATAAAGTTTGCACCATTATTACTCATTCATTACTTGGAGTTAAGAAGCCATTTTTATATCAAAATGTAGCTTGATATTTTCTCTTTTTAATGCATGCCACGAAACTAAAGTTGCGTTTCTAAAATATTTTTAACACATTTTAGAAGAAGTATAATTTTCCAGAATTTTTGCAGACTCAAGTAAATTTTTTCGCGAGACATCGGTTAGATCATTCGATACCTCCATCAAATAGCTGGGGACTATTTTTTATTTATTGTGAAATCGCTCTTCGTTATAGAGGAATAAGCTGAAATGTGTGCGTAACCTGCATTTTGACTACGTTTTCCAAATTAGTCAAGCGATTACTTTAGCTAGAAAGCAGCAATCGGGGCAACTAAAAAATCGTCCTTGGGTATATTTGTGCAGAACACATTTGTTCAGTAGCTGCCCTCCAGCTTGCACGGTGAATGCTCCACAATCTTTGGAAAAAAATTGGTCGTGTTTTTGCAAAAACCACATTCCACATTTTTATGATAGCAGCCTACAGGATAGCAGTTGGAAGACGATCATGCGTCGGATAATTTGTCCCTGTGAGACCTTCAGATCGACGCCCTTAGTTTGAGTTTACGGCTTGCGTAGTTCAAGAAATGTTGGATTATTTGATTTCCGCAAAAATGACAAGATTTCGACGCCAAAACGAGAAAATCGGCTATATCTCACGGTAGAGAAAAGCTAGAAAGTTGCTTTAAAAACAAAAATGTGAAGCTCAATGAGATCTTTCGAATGAATATAGTCATAACGGTATAGCAGCTGCCAACCGTTCAGAAATTGGGAAAAACCACTCTGACCGGAAATCTCGAATTTTTGAATCGGGATTGCGCGGAGGGTGTTAGAACGCTAAGAGAACTTATTTCGGAAAGTTTCATCAAATTTCATCTTGATTTACGCCGCTAATCAACAATATGTGCCCAAAAGGAATCACCACCTTAATTCTAGTCAGGGGTAAGATTAACATTTGACTAACTTCTGACTAACATCTTATTAAAATCTAACTAAAATCTAACTAAAGTCGTCATGTGACATTGGCGTGTACCTGATTTGCTAGAGCTCATCTGGGAAAAATACTGATTGGTTGAGAGCTAATCAGATTTTAAAATCTAACTAGCTTGGTGCAACGGTGAATCTGATTAAAATAAGATCAAGACTAGCTAATATCATTTTAGCTAGAAGGTAATCATATTTAGTGCAACTGGCTGTAAATGTCTAAGAAAGTAATGTAATATACCATACACAGGCGTATAGGTCCATAGGTGTACCAGACTAAAGTGTGCCCCTGTGAGACCCCCACGCCCCACCTGGCTTTTTCTTAAGCAAAGATTTCTGGGAGGGGAAGTCTTGGGGGAGGCGGTCCCCCCCCCCAGGTCTGGGGGGCACGGGTTTCTGAGGAGGGAGAAAAAGTTTTCAACAATGGTTAGAAAAATAGCTATTTTCTGCTGCTGAGCTAAATTTAACTAATAATATAATATAATTATTATGTAGGGGCGCGATAGCGCCCCTACATAATATGGGTATAAAGGCGTCTGCGCTGCCCCCTGGAGACCGTGTTGGCCTGGTGCCAGCTAATTAGAGGTCCGGCGGTGGTAAAAAGGTTACCATCGTAAACAACTCGAGTAGTACTACAAGTACCACCATACTTTTGGTTCGAATTCGAAACTTCGAATTTTTGCACTAGGCGATAGTTACCGTGCGTTTGTTTTTTTCTCGGTGAATAACGCTTATTGGAAATGCATTTTAGGGCTAAGTGTTGGAACGACGTGGGCATTTTGGCACCATACTACTATTATATGTTGGTAGATAGGATCCGCATATCGCCGAAACCGACGGAAGTGACCACTGGTCACTACAGCCTACGGGGCCTATTGACCACTGGTCAAACGACCTAAAACTGTGTTTTTCGGCGTTTTGGTCGGGGGCATATATAGTAAATCGACTACGCTGGTTTCAATGGGCATATCGCCGAAACCGACGGAAGTGACCACTGGTCACTACAGTTTACGGGGCCTATTGACCACTGGTCAAACGTCCTAAAACTGCGTTTTTCGGCGTTTTGGTCGGGGGCATATATAGTAAATCGACTACGCTCGTTTCAATGGGCATATCGCCGAAACCGACGGAAGTGACCACTGGTCACTACAGACTACGGGGCCTATTGACCACTGGTCAAACGGCCCAAAACTGCGTTTTTCGGCGTTTTGGTCGGGGGCATATATAGTAAATCGACTACGCTCGTTTCAATGGGCATATTGCCGAAACCGACGGAAGTGACCACTGGTCACTACAGCCTACGGGGCCTATTGACCACTGGTCAAACGACCTAAAACTGTGTTTTTCGGCGTTTTGGTCGGGGGCATATATAGTAAATCGACTACGCTGGTTTCAATGGACATATCGCCGAAACCGACGGAAGTGACCACTGGTCACTACAGCCTACGGGGCCTATTGACCACTGGTCAAACGTCCTAAAACTGCGTTTTTCGGCGTTTTGTTGGGGGCATATATTGTAACTCGACTACGCTCGTTTAGCATGGCACTGTTCAAGCTCCTTGTATCCATTACCGCATTGCTGGAAAGGGATCCTTTAAAATGATAGAAGGACAAGAAATAAAAATGCTCCTCTGGAGCATGAAAAAGTAATATGGGTGATGGTGAGGTTGCAAAATCAAGAGAGGACTAGTCTTTCAAATGCTTAATATGGGGCTAGGTTAAAAAATAAAAGAGGACTAGGTTGTGAGCGAATTAATATGGGCACAGCTTCGCCGAACAACCCATATTTAAAGACTAGTCCTCTCTTGATTTTGCAACCTCACCATCACCCACATTACTTTTTCATGCTCCACAGGAGCATTTTTATTTCTTGTAACTATAATATAATTTAGGTATTTTTAACCTAAACTTAAGCTTTAAAATAGCTAAGAAACGCTCAAAAAATGTCTAAAAATCCGTCGACGCCAGAAAGATTTTTCACAATTTATATATATACCCTCAAAATCCTATTTTTCCGGGCAGTTTAGAGTTATGGGGGAGAAGGCCCTAGTCCTGGGAGGGGGATTCTGGGGGCGACCCAAGTCTGGGGGGAAATGTAGGAAAAAGCCAGCACACGAGAAGGCCAAACCCAAATCCCCCTCGCCCCTCCCCCCATACCCCCATACCCAACCTATAGTCTCGACTACTCCCCCCCCCAAATGCGAGCTCAGGCCCCCTCCCCCTAAAATGGGGTCCAAACAAGCTGAGTAAAAAGCAAAATTGTTGCAATTTTTATTTTAAAAAATTGGCTGGAAATATTAAAAAACGCTAAAAAATGGGTTTTAAATTTGTTTGTTTTTATTTGTTTATGTCGTAAATAGTAGATTTTATGTCGAAAAAGGGCCATTTTTAGCTGAAAAATTTTGGTACAGTGTGGAGTGGATACAACTTTTTTTAAAAATTTTCGATTTTTGAGTGGGACCCATAGGTTAACGCGGGGGGGGGTCTGGCGGTCTGGGGGGGTCTGGCGGTCTGGGGGGGTCCAAGCATAGTTTCCCTGGAACTTTGGGTCTGGGGGGGGGGGGTAACACTTGGGTGGTTGGTGGTCGACCCAAGAAATGTGATGGGGGGCATAGTTTCCTTTGGGGGGCGGTTGGGGGGGGGGGGGGGTACCCCCCCAAAATTTTTTCCCCAATATCACCCCCCCCCCCAGATTTTTTGACTTACCCTCCCCCAACTTTTGGCTACCCCCCCCAACGATTTTTGGACCCAAAAAGTTAGCTAAATGTGGTCGAAAAATGGTCATTTTTTGAAAATTTTTTCTAAAATTTTGACCTAAAATCGCTTTAAAACGGTGCAAAAGCGCCTAAAACGTTAAGAACAAGCCTTATTTTGATGAAAAAAGGGCTAAATTACAGAAAATTTTGCATTTTTGGCCATTTTTCGAAATTTCTGAGGTCCGAATTCTGGGGTGGGGGGCTTTGGGGGGGGGTACCCCCATCACATTTCGGAGGTCGGCCAAGATTTACCCCCGCCCCAGACCCAAGGTTCCAGGGAAACTATGATGGGGGGTACCCCCCCCCCAACCATAGGTGTACCACCTATTTGGGTTGGGGGGGGGGGGGGGGTAGAAGGTCCAAATTTGGCTCGGGGGACCCCACCCAAATCCGAAATTTGGGGGGGGAGGACCCCCCCTAAACTGTACCCAAGTTTTTTTAGCTAAAAATGCTCCTTTTTCGATGTACAGTACATTAAACGTACTCAAAAGCTTCTGTCAATAGTTTTCGTATGCGAAAATAGGGCTTGAAAATTGACAAATTTGTACCAAAATATGCCTAAATTAGCCCAGATTGTGGTTTATAATTGCGTATATTACCTTTTAATTGCTATAAATAACCATCTTTAGCTGTTTATAGATGATTTATAGCCTATTTTTCTAATTTTTTTCAAAAATTTTCAATACCCCCCCCCCAAAGGAAACTATGGGTCCAAACCCCCCTCCCTAACCCGCACAAGGTACAAGCCCTATCGCCGTCGGGGACAAGGGGTAACGAAAAAATGCCCAAGGGGTATATAACCAAAAATAGCCGGGAAAATTAGTTTTTACAGTAAAATTTCAAAAAATTTCCGGCTTCGCCGGAATTTTTTAGTTAAAATGTCTAATTTTTCGAGAAAATCGATCAAAATTTTGAAATTTTTTCCAAAAATTGAAGCTTTTTTAGAATTTTTGATAAAATTAGCGTTAATTTTTCGAAAAATTTAACAAATTTATTCTTGTGGTACAAGCCCCCCGGAAAATTTTTGTTCAAGGTACAAGCCCCCTCAAAATATTTTGGGGGCAAGCCCCCCCAGGACCCGACCCTATGTTAATGTATGGTGGGACCCCCCAAGCATAGGTGTAACGGGGATTTGGGTTGATGGGCCCCTCCCCCGGAATTTGGGGGGGTCTTTTTAGACCCCCCAAACCTCCCCCAAAAATTTTTTCTATTTTTATGTCAAAAATCGCGTTTTCAGCCATTGCTAATGCCAAAAACATTCAACTATGAAGTAATTTTGACATTAGACAGGGGTTTTAAACTCGAAAACTTGATTGCCAACATGTGTCGAAGTCTAAAATAAGGTCAATATTGAGCAAGAAAGTCTATAAAACCGTTAAACATAGTACAATAAAACCATAGTACAATTAAAAACGTGTGTTTCCCGCAATAATAAACACTTCAAGCCAAACATTTGGACTTTTTTGAAAACTTTTGCAGAATTTACCCTAAAAATGCCCAATTTTTGGCCAATTATTCGCGCCGCATTTTCCAAACCCCCCAACTGGGGGGGGGGGGGGGGGGTAGCCGCGCTGAAGGCGCGAAAAGTGGCCAAAATTTGGCCATTTTTAGGGTGAATTTTGCAAAATTTTTGAAAAAGTCCAAATTTTTGGCTTAACGTGTTTATTATCGCGAGAAATACAAGTTTATAACGATTTTACTGGCATTTTTTAGGGTTTTGAAAGTGGTGGGGGACTTCGCCCCCCATAGGGGGGGGGGGAAAGTGGGGGGGCTTCCGAAAAGTGGGGGGGGGGGAGCCAAAGGTAAAATATACCGAAATTTTTAGCCAAAAATTAGTATTTTTAAGGTAAAAACGCAAAAAAATAGCTGTTGTTAAGCTTAAAATGAGCTTATAAGTCCATAAATTAGCTAAAAATTGAGAAAATTTTTGACCTCAAAAACCTAATTTTTTGACACTTTTGGGCGACCCCCAAAAAAGTGGGTGGGGGCTTGCCGAAAAGTGGGGGGGGGCTCCGAAAAGTGGGGGGCCCCTCGCCCCCCCCCACTAAAAAATGCCAATTTTATGGACTTCTAAACTCAATATTGACCTTATTCTGGACTCAGAAACATGTTGGCAATCAAGTTTTCTAGTTTAAAAACAGTCTAATGTCAAAATTACTTAATGCTTTCATGTTTTTCGGCAATAGCAATGGCTGAAAATGCGATTTTTGGCATAAAAACAGAAAAATTTTTTGGGGGTCGTGGGGGGTCTACAAAGGGGCCCCCCACCCCAAATCCCCGTTACACCATAGTTTCCTTGGGGGGGGGGGGGGTTGGGGGGGTATCCCCCACAAAATTTTCGACCAAATTTACCCCCCCCCCCAGATTTTTTGACTTGCCCTCCCCCACAGGGTTTTTTTCATTTCAGGATTTGCGTCAGTGCTGCGTCAGGAAAAATTTTGCTGCGTCAGGACATGCGACCGCTGCGTCAAAATAAAATTTTTGCACAAATGTATATGCAAATAATATATAATATATTACATAATTTGATGAGGGAAATTTCTACGACGTATATATATAGTTAATGAAACCTTCTTAGTTGATGCAGCAAATAATACTTCATAATGAACATGTAATGCAACACCGTAAGCTTAGCTACCCGCTGGCTTTCCCCGCCAATTTAAATTTTAGGCGGGACGGGAAAGCATTTAGCTAGCATATTAGATGCTAGTTAATATGGGCGGGTGGTAAAAAGTTAAGGGCAACCCTCCCTCTCCCTTTCCTAATTTCAAATCTCCCTCCCCTTCCCATTTCAAAATTTTGAATTTTCTGTCTGCACTGTACATAATTACGCTGTTTCTGTCTTCTTTAGATCATTTAAACCAAAATTCATTATGTTCCCAATTTTTAATTGCAAAAAGAGCAGGCCTGATCCACAGGCCGATCAAGACAGCGACGAGCAGAATACAGATGGCAGTCTGTCTGATCAATCTGACGAAGTCATTGCTGAGCCGATTTCAAGTTGTGCCACAAATGATTCACGACGGCCCGGTGCAAGCAGTGCTGCCCCCAAGCCCAAAGCTACCTCGCGCCAAAGTACGTACGAACAAGGTTATAGCAATTACAGTGACTGTATGATATATACCTAGTATGATATATGTGTACGTATTTGTATATTTCACGTACGCACTGTGTACTGTACGTTCTTACGTAGGATCTTTTGCGCTACTCCCAATCCCCCAGCCCTAAAATTTTACTTTCTGGCAATTTAACTTTTCAAATTTAAAAAAAGGCAAGAAAAACCAAGAGAATCGCAAAATGTCTTCGATGTTGCTAAAAACATGAGGGATTTTCCGCTGCGTTGAGCAGAAATTTGAATTCCGTTTATGTGTATACAACACTTTGTTTATACGTATGCTGCTGTCTATGTCCTGCAATATGTCGTTACATTTTTCAGGGAAACGGCCTGGAAATTCGCAACCACCCTCCTTCAGCCAAGTGTTGGCCCCCTCTCTGGAGAAAAAATGGAAGAAACAGTGCCCGTGGATGATTTACGACGCGGGAAAAGAAAAATTTTCTGCCAGCAATGCCAAACTGCTGGCCTCAGAAACGAGTTCACGGTTGGAATGGGTCGGCCAAAAGACAGATGGCGTTTAGAATACTTGAAGCGACACGCTGCTAGCTCTGATCATGTCAGCTCAGCGAAAATTCCACAAATGGCCTCAGAGTTTGATCAAGCCAGAAAAACTGCCATTGCCAAGGCGGAGCCAGGCTACATCGCTTTATTCCGGAATATCCTTTTCTGTGTTCAGAAAGAATTGCCACTTCTTTCCGCTTTTTCAGTCCATGAGCTGGTTTCCAAACAGCTCAGCGCAATGCAGGCTCCCGTCGAACTGCCCCTGAAGCATATCGCAAAAAAGCGAATCCACCAAGCTTTTTCCACCTACTCAATGATGAACGCAATGGATCAGTGCGTGCTCAACCAGCAAACCGATGAACTCAATTCCTCTCCATATTTTACCCTTCACGTAGACGAATCGACGGACATCACTCAGACGAAACTGATCCTGCTGTATGTTCGATATCTGGTGATGTCTGAACAGCAGACGAAGGTGTCATTCCTGGCTGCCATTGAACTGACCGCCTGTGATGCTGATTCTATTGCTGAAACCATCATCAATTACCTGAAAAACAGAAAAATTGACACTCAGAAACTGGTGATGTTCACATCTGACGGGGCCTCTGTGATGCTGGGGCGAAAGAATGGAGTTTGCCAGAAGCTGAAGGAGCAGCTCAACATTCCTCATCTGGTCAGTTTCCACTGTGTTGCTCATCGTGAAGCTTTAGCCATTAAAGATGCCTTCGCCGGCCACAATTATTTTCAGAAGCTTGACTCTTTGATCAGGGAATTCATCAACTATTTGGCCACCCATAAGCACTCGACTGGGATAAAGATTCTGGCAGAAGCCTCCGCACTTGACTATGTCCACATTGGAAGAATCATTGATATCCGCTGGCTTTCTCGAAGCGCGGCCATATCTGCACTGGTTCGTGATCTTCCAGTTGTGCAGCAATATCTGCAGCACATGACGAATTCTGAAGTGACGGCCAAAGGCTTATACAAAAAGGCCATTTCTGCCGAATTTGTGATCCTGATCCACCACATGACCGACCTGCTGAGCCAGTTGGATATTCTCAATCGGCTGCTACAGAAAAAAGACCTTCATCCCTTCGAGGTCAAAAAGGCTGCAGCAGATACTATCACTACTCTGCAACAACAGTCAGTTATATAATTTACATAGATACAAACTGTACGTACGTAAGCATTACTGTACGGTGTGTAAATGTGCAATGTTGCATGTTAATGTTCTCACTGGCGAAGTCCATTTCTGGATATACTTCGATACGCACTTTTGTTAAACATTGCATCTAGTGACTGTTCTCTAGTTCGCCAAGTGACAACTTTAACATGAGCTTTTTCTCCTTTAGATATATTAACAATTTCCTGGACGGCCCTTCCGCCAAGAAATGTAAGGATATGATATCATCAGGTCAAATCTTGATATCTGAAAAGGATTCAATGCCCAATGCGGAGAAATTGGCCCAGGAAAAGATAAGCTCACTGGTGACAACCGTGGTCGAGTGCTTGGATCAAAGATTGACAGATAAGCACAAAATCCTGCGAAGTAGTGCCATCTTCAATCCATCAGAGTATGACAGCTCTGATCCCAGCTATGGAGAGGCACAGATAAAGAAGCTGGTCAGCCATTACGAAAAGATAATAACTACAGATGCTGAAGCTTCAGTCAATGAATGAATCTATTTCAGGTTAGTTCCCACTTCGCAATATACGTACATATGTTAGCTATAATGTTGCCTTTACTATAGGAGGAGGTTGCTTACGGAAGGAGGCCCAGCTCCAAATAGCCTATTCCCCTGCCCAGACACTCGTTTAGCAACCAGCTATGGATTGATAGCCGAAATTATCTAATAATCTAATCTAGTGACGACTACGTTATCTCTTGCAGGTCCGCTGTGCTGTCGCCTGATGGACATATGTTCGCCTACAGTTGGAAATCTGCCCTTTGGATTCTTGCTACTGATGACAGATTTCCCAATTTGTCTCCGATAGCGAAACTTGTCTTGTGCTTTGATGCGTCCAACGCGGAGGTGGAACGCGGATTTTCTCTCTCAAATCGCATTAAAACACGACTGCGGAACCGTCTATTGGTACCTATAAGCATATATACGCGTATACTTATTAATGTATATATATATATATATATGTGCATTCAAAGGCGAAGCTACGTATTAGCTGCAAAAATCGCAAAAACCGAAAAAAATGACATAAAAATGGAATTTTAGCTGTGAAATTAAAAACCTTTCGTTAACTGAAGTTTTGAATAGGCGGATAACCGAATATCCGTTAACGCAAAATAGGCGGATATACGGATATGAGAAAATATCTGGTGCCCATCACTAACAATAATGAATGTTAAAATAAGATGATGATCAAAACGTAGACACCCAGAGCCAGACCAACCTTATTCCGGTCTGGTCTGGCTCTGGGTGTCTACGTTTTGATTATCATCTTATTTGAATTTCATTGTATCCTCTGGGATCCGTGGACTGGTAGCTGTTTTGACTGTATCTTTCTCACTAATAATGAATGTTAGATAGATACGTACGTACATATATAATTATGTTATCTTATTTCAGCCAAAGACTATGGATTCTCTGATCAGACTGCGACTCTGTGCCAAGGATTACACAGAATTTGGTTACGAAGATGCCTACACTACCTGGATTTCTGCTGGGACCAGGGGTCGATATAAGATCTCAGTTCCCAGGTCCAAGGCAGGGCAGAAATCAGATGAAGTGGTCGTGGTGCCCTGCCAACCAGACCAGAGAGATTGCACCGAGCACTTGGACGAAGTTCTCGAAGGCTTTGAAGAAGAAGAAATTGAAGAAGCCGCGGCCAGGCTCGAAGCTTTCTATGACATAATTCAGGACGATTTTGAAGAAACGGGCTTGAATATGTGATTCCTGTGATTCCTAACTGTATGCCATTAAACTGAGTGTGAGTAAAAGTTATGTTGGTTGTCAAATCTGTATTAGATTAGATTAGGCATTTAGGTATTATATTGTTATTAAATTAGGTATACATATATAAGGTGCGTATGTTACGGATTAATAGAATCTCATTAGACGTCGTCAAAAATTTGAGAATGCTTAAATTTTTTGAAAATGCAGAAATATTAACTGCGTCAAGGTTGCGTCAGGGCTAAATTTAATTGCGTCACAGAAAAACAATTTGCGTCATGACGCAGCCCCTGACGCAAAAAAACCATGGGCCAAAGGCTTATACAAAAAGGCCATTTCTGCCGAATTTGTGATCCTGATCCACCACATGACCGACCTGCTGAGCCAGTTGGATATTCTCAATCGGCTGCTACAGAAAAAAGACCTTCATCCCTTCGAGGTCAAAAAGGCTGCAGCAGATACTATCACTACTCTGCAACAACGGTCAGTTATATAATTTACATAGATACAAACTGTACGTACGTAAGCATTACTGTACGGTGTGTAAATGTGCAATGTTGCATGTTAATGTTCTCACTGGCGAAGTCCATTTCTGGATATACTTCGATACGCACTTTTGTTAAACATTGCATCTAGTGATTGTTCTCTAGTTCGCCAAGTGACAACTTTAACATGAGCTTTTTCTCCTTTAGATATATCAACAATTTCCTGGACGGCCCTTCCGCCAAGAAATGTAAATATATGATATCATCAGGTCAAATCTTGATATCTGAAAAGGATTCAATGCCCAATGCGGAGAAATTGGCCCAGGAAAAGATAAGCTCACTGGTGACAACCGTGGTCGAGTGCTTGGATCAAAGATTGACAGATAAGCACAAAATCCTGCGAAGTAGTGCCATCTTCAATCCATCAGAGTATGACAGCTCTGATCCCAGCTATGGAGAGGCACAGATAAAGAAGCTGGTCAGCCATTACGAAAAGATAATAACTACAGATGCTGAAGCTTCAGTCAATGAATGGATCTATTTCAGGTTAGTTCCCACTTCGCAATATACGTACATATGTTAGCTATAATGTTGCCTTTACTATAGGAGGAGGTTGCTTACGGAAGGAGGCCCAGCTCCAAATAGCCTATTCCCCTGCCCAGACACTCGTTTAGCAACCAGCTATGGATTGATAGCCGAAATTATCTAATAATCTAATCTAGTGACGATTACGTTATCTCTTGCAGGTCCGCTGTGCTGTCGCCTGATGGACATATGTTCGCCTACAGTTGGAAATCTGCCCTTTGGATTCTTGCTACTGATGACAGATTTCCCAATTTGTCTCCGATAGCGAAACTTGTCTTGTGCTTTGATGCGTCCAACGCGGAGGTGGAACGCGGATTTTCTCTCTCAAATCGCATTAAAACACGACTGCGGAACCGTCTATTGGTACCTATAAGCATATATACGCGTATACTTATTAATGATATATATATATATATATATATATATATATATATATATATATATATATATATATATATATATATATATATATATATATATATATATATATATATATATATATATATATATATATATATATATGTGCATTCAAAGGCGAAGCTACGTATTAGTTGCAAAAATCGCAAAAACCGAAAAAAATGACATAAAAATGGAATTTTAGCTGTGAAATTAAAAACCTTTCGTTAACTGAAGTTTTGAATAGGCGGATAA
Organism: Trissonchulus latispiculum; assembly: GCA_030248195.1. Lineage (NCBI taxonomy): Eukaryota > Metazoa > Nematoda > Enoplea > Enoplida > Ironidae > Trissonchulus > Trissonchulus latispiculum. The sequence continues at coordinate 7,098 of JASAND010020718.1, read as the reverse complement.
CCGAATATCCGTTAACGCAAAATAGGCGGATATACGGATATGAGAAAATATCTGGTGCCCATCACTAACAATAATGAATGTTAAAATAAGATGATGATCAAAACGTAGACACCCAGAGCCAGACCAACCTTATTCCGGTCTGGTCTGGCTCTGGGTGTCTACGTTTTGATTATCATCTTATTTGAATTTCATTGTATCCTCTGGGATCCGTGGACTGGTAGCTGTTTTGACTGTATCTTTCTCACTAATAATGAATGTTAGATAGATACGTACGTACATATATAATTATGTTATCTTATTTCAGCCAAAGACTATGGATTCTCTGATCAGACTGCGACTCTGTGCCAAGGATTACACAGAATTTGGTTACGAAGATGCCTACACTACCTGATTTCTGCTGGGACCAGGGGTCGATATAAGATCTCAGTTCCCAGGTCCAAGGCAGGGCAGAAATCAGATGAAGTGGTCGTGGTGCCCTGCCAACCAGACCAGAGAGATTGCACCGAGCACTTGGACGAAGTTCTCGAAGGCTTTGAAGAAGAAGAAATTGAAGAAGCCGCGGCCAGGCTCGAAGCTTTCTATGACATAATTCAGGACGATTTTGAAGAAACGGGCTTGAATATGTGATTCCTGTGATTCCTAACTGTATGCCATTAAACTGAGTGTGAGTAAAAGTTATGTTGGTTGTCAAATCTGTATTAGATTAGATTAGGCATTTAGGTATTATATTGTTATTAAATTAGGTATACATATATAAGGTGCGTATGTTACGGATTAATAGAATCTCATTAGACGTCGTCAAAAATTTGAGAATGCTTAAATTTTTTGAAAATGTAGAAATATTAACTGCGTCAAGGTTGCGTCAGGGCTAAATTTAATTGCGTCACAGAAAAACAATTTGCGTCATGACGCAGCCCCTGACGCAAAAAAAACCATGCTCCCCCAACTTTTGGCTACCCCTCCCGAACCCCCCCAATGATTTTTGGACCCAAAAGTTTAGCTAAATTTGGTCGAAAGATGGTAATTTTTTGAAAAAGGGCTAAATTACAGAAAATTTTGCATTTTTTGGCCATTTTTCGAAATTTCTGAGGTCCGAATTCTGGGGGGAAGGTTGGGGGGGGGTAGCCCCCATCACATTTCGGAGGTCGGCCAAGATATACCCCCCCCAGACCCAAAGTTCCAGAGAAACTATGCGTTACACCTATATATGCCACCAAATTATATACACCTATACCCTCAACCCAGATTTGGACTTTTTACTCCCCTCCCCCAGGCCCCAACCCAACAGGTGGTCACCTATATATATATATTATCTGCCCTGAACATATATAAGTGTACCTCCTGGAACCTGGGGGCACTAGCGTAGCCAGAAAAAATTTTCGGGAGGGGGGAATGCCAAAATCTGGGGGGCGGAGCCCCCCCAGAAGTTGAAAAAATTTTTAAATTTGTAACGTCTGAGGAATTTTTTCAAAGCATTCTTTGAATTAAAGAAGCGAAGTGAGGCTCAATACGTTTTCATGCACGCAAATGATGCATAAACTGGGCAAACCACACCCAATATGGTATTTAGAACTCATTTTTGGCGTTCCAAACCCATAATATGATGGTAAATTTAATTAAATACGCGCCGAAGGCTCGAAAATTTTTTGAGAAATGGGCATTTTTACACATGGCAGGAAAAAACTCCTGGGGGGGCAACACAATTTCGGGGGGGATTCCCCCCATCCCCCCCCCTGGCTACGCGCCTGCCATTTTCAACCCTCTCTCAAAACTTTTCTGGGAGGGGGGGGGGTGTCGTGCCGAACCACAATTTCGGTAAATTTTACAAAAATTTTCGAAAAAGTCCAAATTTTTGTCTTAAAGTGTTTAGTATTGCGAGAAACACACGTTTTTAATTGTACTATGGACTTTCTGACTCAATAGTGACCTTATTTAAGACTTGGAAACATGTTAGCAATCAAGTTTTCGAGTTTAAAACCCCTGTCTAATGATGAAATTACTTCATGGTTGAATGTTGTTTGGCATTAGAAACAGCTGAAAATGCGATTTTTGGCATAAAAATAGAAAATTTTTGTGGGGGAGAGTTGGGGGGGAGCCTCCCCCACCCCAAATCTCCCTTACACCTATGCCTGGGAGTTGGGTGAACACCTGGGCTTATTCCAGCGATATTTGCTTGGGGGCCCCCCACGTCCGAGGGGCAAGGAATTTAGGGGGGGGGGGCGAAAATGTTTAGCACTATTTTTCTAGTATGCACTGTGAAAGTTGATTTTTATAGCAAAACTAGGTAGATTTATTACTGTTGCAAAGGGCAAAAATTGAGTGGAAATCTCCGGCGAAGTCGAAAAATTTTTGAAAATTTTGGCCTCGGAACCGAAAAGTGGGGGGCAGCCCCCCCCCCCCCCCCCCCCCCCACTAAAAAATGCCAGTTTTGGTGGCGTAGCTTGGCCTTAGCGGCTGTTAGCTGGTGCAGTCAGTTGTTCGTACTGCCACTACTGCTGGGTTAGCTTGCTAAGGTGACCTCTGCCTATGCGTTATGTCACTCCCACGGGTCCCGGTTACTGAGAATTGTCATCAGCACAGGTCGCGCCACTAAGTTTGAAATCTATCAACTTTGCTGCTGCCTGTAATTTTGTTCCAGGAAGCCGACGGGTGCGACCTTGGATCTGCCTTCAAAAACGGGGGAGGATCCCCGGATCCGCCTGGGTGCAATTACCCCTTCTGTCCCTTGGTTCAGGGTACTACCGGGCCTTACATGGACAGTTTTCCCAGTGGTGTGCGCATCTGCCTAATTCTCCTAATGCTCTGTCTCCTATCTGGTGATAGGGAAATCACCTGGGGTGTTCGCCGTGCCTATCAGGTTGCAAGGCTAGCCGGGATGGCTGGTCCCTAACGGTTTTGCTGTAGCTGGTTAGCGGTAGCCGCAGAAGGGGCAACGGCTCCGCGATGCCTTTCTTTATCCCCTGGTATCCATGTCATATGGAAAACTTTCTTAACTCTATTCTTGAGGATTCCTCCTCAACATTTTCTGGTTTCGATGACAATGACATTCAGACTACGATCGCAGCCCTTGAATCCCTTGACCAGGGATTAGCAATAGATGGTACTGACAACCCCAACTCCTCCTCCTCATCCCCCTTTTCCGGCTTCAACGACGACGACGTAGCCGCGTCTGAAGCAGTGTTGGCTGCAATGGACCTCGCTGACGACGCCAGAGAACTGCCCAGTGTCTCCAATATCACGGTCTGGTTTACCAACATTCGAGGAATTCAGTCAAATTTTGACTCACTGCGCCATCACGTCTCCTGTGCGAAGGAACCTCCTGACATCATTGTACTAAACGAAACATTCATCAACCCCAAAACCACTCCTGACTCTCTGGCTTATTTTTACTGGGGGGGGCCGCCCCACATTCGGCGACCTCCCCCCCCTATTCGAGGAGCCCCCATGAAATGCCCCCCCATAAATTCCGACCTCCCCCCCATAACCCCAAAAATTGCCAAATTTTACCGTTTTTACCCTAAATTTTCAAAAATTTTTCCGGCGTCGCCGGATTTTTAACGAAATTTTCACTATTTTAGCCTAAAAACCACTTAAAATTATTCATTTTTTAGCGATTTTTACACATTTTTACACGAAAAACCCGCAAAAATTCGAAAATTTTTTCCAAAATACGCCCCCCCCCATTTTGGGTCAGCCCCCCATCGATGGGAGCCCCCCCATGAAGCCCCCCCATAAATTTTTGCCTAAAAATAAGCCAGGACTCTTCCTATCGTATCCATGGCTACGTGAGCGAACGGCGTGACAGGACCCGCCTGGGTGGCGGAAATCTTATTTATTTAAGGGAAGGCTTGCCTGCGACTATCTATGCCACTCTAAAACATTTGAGTACTCATGGATCAAACTGCGAACCCGGCAGAACCAGCATGTCCTTGCCTTCTGCTACCGCCCCCCGGACAACCGAACTGAGATCTTCGATGCCCTTGACAGGGACATCGATGAATATGCACTCCAATATCCTGGTGCCCGGTTCTCAGTCTTCGGGGACCTAAATTCACACCATGCCGACTGGATCGGCTACAGTCAAGTGACTAATCGTGCTGGACTGAAATGCCGTTCATTTGCACTAGTAAATAATCTGGAGCAAATCGTCGCAGCCCCCACCCGCCACGCCAGAAACGCGTCTGTACTGGACCTTTTCCTCACTGATTCGCCTGATTTTTCATTTGTTGGTTGCAGTGCTCCACTGGGCACGTCGGATCACTGCCTGGTCACCGTGAAGCTAGCAGATGTCTACGAACTGAATGCGCGACCGCCACAACTTGTGAGATCCTATAACAATGCCGACTGATTAGGAATGAGGTCATTCCTGGCTGGCAGGCCCTGGTCTGCCGTTGTCAGCGGCTCTAGTGACAATGCTTGGTCCAACCTTGCTGCTGAGATCCTTCTGGCCATTGACTTCTTTGTCCCACTCAAAACCATCTCACCGTCACGCAGCAAAGGTTTCTTTGATGCGGAGTTGTACAGAGCGCTGAAGCATAAACAACTAGCTTGGGACAGATGGAAAAGGACCCCAACCATTGAACTGAGAGACATCTACAAAAATTCTAGAAACAGATACAACATCCTACTGAGGCAGAAAAAGTGTGCCCATGCATCCTCTGTTGCCGAGAAAATCAACGGTTGCAAGGGACGAAAATGGTGGAATTTAGTCAATGATGTCATTGTGCGTAATCCTCAATCAAACATGGGACCTTTGGAAATCAACAACACGGTGCTTGTGAGCCCAGCCGCCAAAGCCGAAGCCCTGAACTCCAGTTTTGCCAAAAAAGCCAGGTGCCCTGATCCAGACAGGCCTGTTCCTCAGCTGGCCCGAGAACCCAACCACACCTTCAACACCTTCCGGTTCCGACCCCGGCCGGTGGCCAAGATTCTCCGTGGCCTAGATACTACGAAATCGCCTGGCTTGGATGGCATTCTAGGGGTCGTGTTGAAACTGTGCTGGCGTGAACTGTCGAAACCCCTATCAGACCTGTTCAACCTGTCTATGGAAACCGGTACTGTCCCCCACTGCTTGGAAGTCGGCCAAAATAATACCTGTGTACAAAAAGGGCAGCCGGACTTGCCCTGACAACTATCGCCCAATTGCCCTGCTGCCAGTTGTATCTAAGGTCATGGAAAGCTACATCGCTTTCGAACTGAACAAATTCCTGGAAGCACACTCTACTTTCTGAAGACCAATATGGCTTCCGGAAGCAGCGTTCCACTCTTCACCCACTTCTCCTGATCTCACAGCTGCTCACTAATGCGCTAGTCACTGGCAACGAGGGCCGTATTGTGGCCCTGGACATTAAAGCAGCCTTCGACACGGTCTGGCATAAAGGTCTCATCTGGAAGCTGGCTCGGTGTGGAATCCAAGGCCCCTTACTGACCTGGCTACGCAGCTACCTGACCGACCGCCTGCAGGCTGTATGGGTCGATGGTGACTCTTCCTCCTATCAGCCTGTGCTGGCTGGGGTTCCTCAGGATTCCATCCTGGGTCCGCTACTATTTCTAATCTACATCAATGACCCAGCCGACGACTTAATCAATCCTGTCAGCATGTTTGCGGATGACATCACCATCTACGTCCCATTCGCCAAATCCGCCAGTCTTGTCGCCAACGATCTGCTGAATGCTGATCTACGCCACATTTCGAACTGGGGAAGGACCTGGCAAATCAACTTTAGTCCATCCAAATGTAAAGATATGCATGTGCGCAGGTCCAAGCGCTCTGTAAAACTGCCACCCGTCAGGCTGGGTGATGAATTGCTGGAGCAAGTCGATGCTATAAACCTGCTTGGCGCCACGATCACGTCAGACCTGAAATGGACCGATCATATTCTGAATAAGGTTGCAACGGGGGCCAAACTTATGGGCATGCTGAGATGTTCTGTTGGCTGGCTGTTCGAGCCGGCTAGAGCTCACGTATATAAATCTGCTATACGTTCCGCAGTCGAATACGTCGGTTGCCTGTGGACTAACGCTCCCAGATACGCGCTGGATGCCGTCGACTGCCTAGATCGTAAGGTATCCCGCTTAGCTCCTGAGTCCGCTTTAAACTCTATGTCCCATCGGAGAAGGGTTGCGGGCCTCTCAGTCTCAGCTAGTTACCGGTGCTGCACCTATCAGATGCGCAGCTCTACTGCCACCGCTACGCCCCCACGGCCGGCACCTCAGAACTGGCCACGAGCAAGCCAGAGTGGTGCCCAAGTCCAATACAAACCACCATCTTAAGGTGGTGATTCCCTTTGGTCACATAAAGTTTGCACCATTATAACTCATTCATTACTTGGAGTTAAGAAGCCATTTTTATATCATAATGTAGCTTGACATTTTCTCTTTGTAATGCATGCCACGAAGCTAATGTTGCTTTTCTAAAATATTTTTAACACATTTTAAAAAGAAGTATAATAATTTTCCAAGAATTTACGCAGACTCAAGTAAATTTTTTCGCAGAGGCATCGGTTCTATCATTCGATACCTCCATCAAATAGCTGGGGACGATTTCTTATTTAGTGTGAAATCGCTCTTCGTTATAAACTGAGCTGAAATGTGTGCGTAACCTGTATTTTGCCTACTTTTTCCAAATTTGTCAAGCGATTACTTTAGCTAGAAAGCAGCAATCGGGGCAACTAAAAAATCGTCCCTAGCTATTTGATGGAGGTATCGAATGATATAACCGATGTCTCGCGAAAAAATTTACTTGAGTCTGCAAAAAAATCTGGAAAATTATAGCCCAAATAAAAAACCCCAAAAATGTTTCAGAAAGACAACATTAGCTTCGTGGCATGCATTACAAGAAAAAATGTCAGAGCCACATTATGATATAAAAATGGCTGCTCAACTCCAAGTAACGAATGAGTTATAATAGTTACTGTGACCAAAGGGAATGCCACCTTAGATGGTGGTTTGTATTGGACTTGGGCACCACTACGAGCTGCTCGTGGCCGAGTTCCTGGTGCCGGCAGAGCGGAGACGTGGCGGCGCATCTGGCAGGTGCAGCACCGGTAACTGGCTGAACTGGGGAGAGCCGCAACCCTTCTCCGATGGGACATAGAG
>JASAND010020716.1:0-13040 GCA_030248195.1 Trissonchulus latispiculum | reverse complement strand
GGAAAAAACCCACCCCAAAAAAATTTTTGGCAAGCTGCCAGGAGCATTTCTAACCATTCCAAATGAAAGAGCGGTTGTTTTTAGTACAACTGCATCAAAATATATTAGTTTTTGTATTAAAATTGAGGTCATATGGTCATTTGAAAAATGTTGTATCTTTAACACATAAACATACGCAAATTTTGGAAATTTTTTAAAATTGTTTATTTTCGGCAGTTTAAGCATCCTATCGTGTAGAAAACGTGTTTTTCTTGTATTTAGAGCCAAACTAGACCCATTTTAAGGCAAAAATAAGCATTTTTGGTCAAAATTGAAATTTTGGCTTGAAATGGCACAGTGTCCGATTTAGATCCCCTGGACCACCCATAACAGTACGAACCCAGGTAAAACCTATACCCGTTTAATCTATAGGCTCTATTAAACAAAAGTATGTATTGGTTTGACCTTTCCGGTCAATGGTTAGAAAAAAATTTAATTTTGAAAAGTGGGTTTTTTCCCCGCCGTGGGTTTTTTTCCAGCCAACTCCAGGTCACCCCCAGGTCGCACCGGAGGGGTCAGAGCAGTGTGACATATATCATCATGAAGCGCAACAGATGCCCTACAGGTACATATAATCCGCTTTGGTCTAAGTCTTTCCAGTAGTTCAGGGTGGCCCGGCAAAGTTTGCCAAATTTCGGCACTTGGTCGGACCAAAATTTCCAAAAATTTCAAAGTCCCAAAAAATTTCTAGGGAAGCAGTGGGAGCTACCATAATACACCCTCCAGGGTTATTTTGGATGCTCTTCAAGATAGGCTATTAAAATCCTAGATAGCTCATACCGGTAAGCCCACACTGGGGGTGGGTTTTTTTCCCGCATTGGCGAGTGGGTTTTTTTCCCGCTTGACTATAAATATGTCAAGGACAAGATTTAAAACGTCTAATATGAGCCAGCATCTATATAAATCGGTAAAGGACAAGCTGTAACTGGCTAATATGAGCCGCTACGTTTCTCTTGGGCTCATATTGACGATACTAAGTTGAGTTAACTATTTTGCACTGTTCAGATTCGCATATATATACGTATGCATAATTGTCCTGACATATATAGCAATGTTCACAAAAAAATCAAAAATCGAATTTTTGCTGGCAATTTCGCAAATGAAGTCCGATCGAAAAAATTTTGGTACGTATGGAACGGTAGTGACCCCCTCTACATATGGTGCAAATTTCATGCCGGTAGCCCTTGTGTAGCGTGAGTAATAAAAAATTTTTATTTTTTTGTGAACGAATTCACAAAAAATCACTTGTTCACAAAAAAATCACCACTGGATCTGACCTCAGGATATAGCTAGGAAAATTTTCTTTTCATGCGTAAATAGAGCATAGTCCATAGTGTTATTATGTAAAAAAAATTTGGACCCAAGTTTTTTTGCACAGGCTGAACTTCGAATTTTGGTTCTCGGCCCCCGGGTCCAAAGTGGCTACCCAGGCCAAGATGCTTGACCCTTATTATTGATACCAGGAAGCTAGGAATCCACTTATTTTGTGTTCTATTGGTCTAGTAAGCACAGAACAAACAATTTGTCGGAGTAATTTCGAATCTGGAATGGTCACGTGACTTGGAATAGGTTAACGTGAACTGGGTCATGTTCACGTTAATGACCAAAAATTTTTATTTCAAGGTCCCAGAAGCATAAAAACTCGCCTATATAGGTTTTTCGGTGCGTAGAATTCGAATTTGGCATTAGTTTTAGGTAGCTTTTGCCCAGATAGGTGATCCTGAGCACCCCCTGGGTAGGGAGGGTCCGGGCCGGGTCCACCGGCTGGACCGTCTGCCAGAGGGAGGTTGAGGTACCTACAACATGCGCTATATAGGTTTTTCGGGTCGCTGAGCTCGAATTTGGCATTAGTTTTGCCCTAGCGGTTGCCTCAGAGGCTTTTTACAAAAAGTTGATAGTGATTTTTCTTTTTCAAAAAACCCTCGCTAGTGGCGAAGCCAGAGGACATGGCAAGGAATCCAATATATGGTTGGATAGCTTAGAGTTATGAAAATGTTACATGTATAATGGGGTAGCTGCGCAAAGTCCATAGTGAGTACCAACAAAAATTTCAATTTTGGTCCGGAGTTATATGCTTGTCGAAGGGTCCGATTCTGGGTGGGCCGACTATTTTTGGCACCCGGAGGAGTTGGGCCTCGGCAGCCAAACTTACATATGTTAAGGTTGGGACTTGTGGCTATTACCATGCAAAAAATTTTCCGGCTGCGGCTTCTTGTTAGCCGTCTAGGTGGGTGATTTTTTTTTGTGAATTTTCGGGGTGATTTTTTTTTGTGAACATTGCTATAACGTGTGCTCTTGATACAATAAGTAAAGTGAATCGTACGACACCCTGGATAAGCACACATCAAATTTTTACACTACACATCAGTTGCGTATTTTGTTGTATAAATGCTATGTACAGTGAGCCGATACTGAAGACTTGAAGAATACCGATTTACAGGAGCTTTATACATTTGTTTCTAGTATTTCAGTGTTTCAAAACTGGTATATGCCAAATATATTCCAACTATATAACTCAACTTTAAAGGGGAGAACTTTATCTGTATAAAGTGTTCAGATACCTTAAATTCGGTGTTTGACCTAGCAAAATTAGATTTAGGCGGGACATCAGCAACCAAACATTACATGAAGCCTGGCATTTTATTAGTGGGAGGGGTGGGCCCCTTTTGGCAGCCCCCCCCCCACTTTTCGGCAAGCCCGCCCCCACTTTTTCGGGGGTCGCCCAAAAGTCTCGAAAAATCAAGTTTTTGAGGTCAAATTTTCGAAAATTTTCTGAATTTTTAGCTAATTTATGGAATTATAAGTTAATTTTAAGCTTAAAAACAGCGATTTTTTGTGTTTTTACCTAAAAATGCTAATTTTTCGCTAAAAATTTTGGTATTTTATACACTTTGGACTCGCCCCCCCCACTTCCCCCTACCCCTGGGGGGGGCAAGCCCCACTTTCAAAACCCTAAAAAAATGCCAGTGAAGCTACGTATTGATATTACATTAGAACGGTGAGGATTTGTTCAAAGACTTGGGAGTAAAATTCGAAGAGTCAGCAGGCAACATGGTAAGATGTCACCGTGAGCTCAACATGCGCCCAAGAGAAACGTAGCGAGCTCATATGTAGCCAGTTACAGCTTGCCCTTTACCGATTTAGATGCTGGCTCATATTGACGTTTTAAATCTTGTCCTTGACGTACTTAAATGTTGACCCTCACAGCTCATTGCATTTACGTGCAAATGCAAGGCACATTTTCCTACTTGCTATATAATATATGTACACAAGAACAAAAAATGCATTCCTTCGTCTCATGTTAAATACGTATGAGTACTCTCAGTTGTCGGAGTTAGTTCTGAAACACAAGAAACTATGAAAATGCAACTATGTGATGGCGTCAGGTTATGTAGTCGAAAAACAAGGTGCAACAGACTTAGCATGGAAAACTGTCACAAGCGAGGCTCTTATTGGCATTTTCGATATCAGCGCCGTTATAAATATCACGTAAAGCTTTTCATTACAAAAATTGTCATTAACACATTATCTTGTCGCTTAGACATTATATATATATAACATTATACATTACTACAATATGCCACTTTGCCCTCTGGCTCAAAGCCATGTGGGGAAAACATTTCGTATATATATCTGAGAGTAGTGTGTCATAGTGTTCCGAGAACAAAGTAGATGTACTGTGGTGCCTTAAATAGTGAGTGCGATGGTGTTTCGGGAAACATCCGCTTGCTTGTACTGAAGTTCGGCGTGCAAGTGTCGCATGATTCACTTCGTTCAGTCCATTTCTTTCAAGCCACAATGTTAACATGTTATATATGTCTATTCATTCGTGTTTTCTTTAATATGATGATCTTTAAGAAGGCTGCACTGTGACGCCAGTATGAGCCTCGTTGTAGGAGAGGCTCATATGTTAAGCCGTTGCAACTTGTTTTCCTTAATTTACAACCTCAACGCCACTCATATGCATTTTACAGGCTAGTTTCCGTGTTTGTACAGCCTGCCTGAGAGTACTCATATGTATTTTACATGAGACGAAGGAGCATTTTTGGTTCTTGTTTACCATTCTTTTACATATATATATATGTATGCGCAAAAAAGAACCAACATAATATATTTCCGAACACCATGCGCAAGCAGATACTACTTTGACCACTTTTGGAAAGACCTGGGAGCAAAATGTTCACAACGACCTGAGAAGTCCTATGGCTTTATACTCCATTGGTCGCTTCGACTGGAACGACACTGTAAAGACCCTAGCAACGGACAGAGCTCAATGGAAGGAGATCAGCTCTTACGCTAACCAGAGGCCACCGATGTCTTCGTGGCGAAAATGATGGTGACCAAATAAGTTTGGAAAATTTCATATTTCCTCATCGCATTGATATTGTATGTACGTACATATTACATACAAACAAATAATGAATTGCGTATGAGGGGGGCGGATACTCACAACCATTCATTCATTCATTCATTCATATTTGTCCCAAAATCGCTTATATACGTCCCCACCCCACCCCACCACAGCACTCTACAGCCACTTTGAGCATGCAATTCTATGACAAAAGTTGCTCAGCTCACTTAGGGCTTTCATTTGGTACCAAATTTTACCACTTTTGAAAAATTTCATTTTTGACCGAAAATCGCCTAAGTCCCCACCCCACCCCACCACAGCACTCTACAGCCACTTTGAGCATGCAATTTTATGACAAAAGTTGCTCAGCTCACTTAGGGCTTTCATTTGGTACCAAATTTGACCACTTTTGAAAAATTTCATTTTTGACCGAAAATCGCCTAAGTCCCCGTCCCACCCCGCCACAGCACTCTACAGCCACTTTGAGCATGCAATTCTATGACAAAAGTTGCTCAGCTCACTTAGGGCTTTCATTTGGTACCAAATTTGACCACTTTTGAAAAATTTTATTTTGGACCACCTGACCCCTCAGACGGTCAAGTGGAGCCAGCCCAGCAAAATGGGTGCGTTGTACAGCAAAACCGACACCGGAAATGAGCTGGGCGCACCCGAAAACCCCTATAGAGAAAGTTTTGAGAGGCCAAGTAGAGCCTAGTATGGACCTCCAGGAAACAGTTGCCGACATGACCCTCCAGACGGCAAAGAGGAACCAGCCCAGCAACTTGGGTCAGTCGGGCAGCAAAATTGATACCGGGAATCGATTCTCTGTCCGCAAAAACCTTTGCACGCAAGATTTGAGCCTTCCAGGTCGCAAAATAAGCGAAAAAACTAAGTTCAACGTTGGACCCAAAATTCACCAACTTTGGCAGGCCAGAACCCAAAAATTACGCTCTCGGCCGGAAAATCATATAGCAATTGAACGACCCTGATATGTGTCCTATTTAGCCATATAGGCAGTATTGCCCCATATGTAGCCCAGTCTGACTTATTAAGGTGACATTGAAGCATACTTTTTGGCCATTTTAGCGTTTTGACCGACTTTGGCCCCCGGCCAAAAATTTTTTCGGCTCTGGGAGGCATAAAAACTAGCCTATCGGCTTATTTTTGTTGCGTACTCCAAGAATATATATGGTTTTCATAGGCAAAAATTTTTCTATCTGTTGTTATTAAAGCTACAAAACCCCCTTACCAAACGTCAAAGCGGAGAACCGGAAAAAAACATCACTCTCGTAAGCGATTTTTGGCATAACTCTTTAACGGAAAGTGGTACGGGGATGAAACTTCAGGAACATACCAAACTCGACACGTACAATTTTTTGCGCACATAATCTGCGCAGGAATCTGCGCAGCTTCTGCGCAGCCTTGTTTTACACGGTCATTCGACCATTTTCACTCATATTATAGGGGTCGCTACCGCGACCCCTATGATAAATGCAATGATGGCAAGTATATATATAACTCTTTGCACACAGTAAAATTTAGATCGATCCGATGCACCGTTGGGGAGGGGGAAACACGGAGAATGCCCACTTTGGAGTGAAAACCGACCCAAATTTTTTGAAAATTTTTTTACCAAATCAACGGAAACAATTCGTGGCTATAGTACGCCCCCCGTAGAATAAGCCCAGACAAGACACCTCCATAACCTAAGAATTTCGAAATTTTGCGAAGCTTATTTTCAGAAAAGTGTATAGCCCAGGGGAAAATCCACATTTTCGCATTTTGGCTAAAACCTTTCTGTTACATGGGCTAGCTGAGAATATATGCCATCGTACTTGGCGTGCTTAGAACTTTCTTTTAAACCCATTTTTACTTCTCTAGGTTGTTGCGTTAGGCCGGCATAATGCAAAAAGTAGCGGGGGAAACCCCAAACGGGGGAAAATAAACCCACCCACTATTCAAATTGCCCAAATCTAACAGCATAGGATGGCGTGGCGGCCTCGATAATACAGTACACTGTCATGACATTTGGCTCGGCCAAAATTAATGACACATAAACGTCTTTGCAATTTATGAAAAGCCGTCATCAGTGAATTCTTATACAATTTTTAGACTCGACTTATGTATAGCAAGCTTAACAAAAAAAATCAAAATTCGGTTTTTTGGCTGGAACTTTCGCAAAACTAAACCAAATCGATTACTTTGAGGACCCATGGATAGGTCTTGGGCTAAGCTTTAAAACCACCCCAGTTTCGTTGCTCTACGACCTACCAGTAAGTTGCAGTAGGTAGACCAAAATGTGTGATTTTTTTGTTAAAGGTTTAACAAAAAAAATATCACCCGTTAACAAAAAAAATCAATGGCGGATCGGATCCCAGAGAGCAGCTAGCAACTTTTTATCATCAGTTTTGGATAGAGCACACTAAATAACGTATTTAGAACCCAAAACCGCTAACCTAGTGCTCCAACTAAGGCAACTGATCCCGCCGAAGTCTTAGTGGTCACTGATGGCCCCCGACAGCGTCCAGTATGAAGTCTGGGGGCTCTAAAGTGCCGTTTTAAAGGCTAAAACGTTGTTTTTTCGTGTTTGTGAGTGATTATAACCTATTTCCAGGCATTTTGGCAGAGAAACTCAGAACTTCTTATGTTGGTGGGTATGACCCACGGTCACGTGACCGCTGCCGGACCCGTCCGGACCCTCCAGGTACCAACTGGACAGTCCGAAGTGGCTATAAACATGTCCTAGGGGGTTTTCCAGGGCGCTGAATTCAAATCTGGCATTAGTTTTTTAGGTAACTATGGGCTAATACTGACTTCTGGGATCACGTTTACCGTCGGACAGTTCAGACCCGGCTGGTTACCAGGTTGGACTACCAGAAGTGCCAGGCAACCTCAAAAACAACGTATATAAGGGTTTTCGAGGTCGCTGAGCTCGGAATTTGACGTTAGTTTTGCTCTAGCTGCTGTTCTAACTTGAGTAACACAACATAAAAATGATTTTTTATTTGTTAAAAGTTTAACAAAAAAATCACCCACCCCAGGACGGCTCAGAGGTCCGACTGGGAACTTCTATATATGTATCGATAGCCCACAGTCAGGACATGTCACATGCACAATATGGGTTGCCTAGGGTTTTCCCTTAGTAAATAGCAGCCGAAATTCGAACTTCGGTCATGAACGTTTTTGAGGTCACTTTTGGGTACCCTCACTTAAAGGTCTGCCCCGAACGCATGGAGAGGGCCTAGGGGCTCAAACTCACAGGCTGTAATGTCGAGATGTGTGGCTATCACCATGCAAAAATCTGGGTCTCTGCGACTTTCCTGTGAGTCAGGGCGGGGTGGTTTTTTTTGTTAAACTTTCGGGTGTTTTTTTGTTAAGCTTGCTATAGTTGCGCTTTAGTTGAAAAATCCATAAAACTAACGTTATTTCGCCTTTTTGCAGCTTTTAGAAAACAATCAGAAAAATACTATTTATTTATCTACAACAGAAAACACATAGAAAACAATTAGAAAAAAATAGAAAACAATTA
The DNA here is from genome assembly GCA_030248195.1 of Trissonchulus latispiculum. Lineage (NCBI taxonomy): Eukaryota > Metazoa > Nematoda > Enoplea > Enoplida > Ironidae > Trissonchulus > Trissonchulus latispiculum. The sequence continues at coordinate 5,121 of JASAND010020716.1, read as the reverse complement.
GAAAAAATATCTGTATATTAGAAAATAATTAGAAAACAATCAGAAAAAATAATTGTTTTCTAACTGTTTTCTAGAAGTGAGCTTCGTGTGGTAGTCGCGCCGACGGCGCGAAAATCGGCCAAAAATTCGGCATTTTTAGGGCAAATTTTGCAACTTTTCGAGTTTAAAAACATTGTCTGTTAAAATTACTTAATGATTCCATGTTTTTCGGCATTAGCAATGGCTGAAAATGCGATTTTTGGCATAATAGAAAAATTTTTTGGGGGGTTGATAAATAGAATGCTTCACGTCCATTTGTAACGGCTTTCGGAGCAGATTGCGATATTTTACTGAGCTTGCAATATATATCAAGGACTGCAAAAATTTACATAGACACACACCATTGTATGGACATAGTGGAAAAACTTAAGCAATCAACTTTAAACGCTCATAACTTGTTAACGACGCAACGTATATATTGCGTTAAGATTAGTATTTTCTGAATCAGCAAAGTCTCTTCTATCTTTTGAGTACTTTTCGCGCGGTGATGGGGCCGTCACGCGCGACCATCCGCGTACGCCTTCGGCGTGGTTCTCGTTTGGCACGTTTGACAAAATTCTTTTCGCCAAAACAGTTTTAAACTGCGCAAACCGAAGAATTTAATCGGAACGTGACATATTGCGAAAAGACTGGACAGACAAAATTGGTTTTATTGATCTCAACAGTTATAGAACGTTGAATTAGTTGCAGTAGTTCTAAAATCAGGAATCGCAACTTAGAACTATCTCTGTACACTGTCGAAAGACGTTTAAAGATCTCAGTGTTAGCATATATTCGCAAGTCTGCCGTTATCCTGAACCCTTTGAGCTGGGGCCCCTCCCTTTACAAAATCCTGGATCCATAGGTGTAATTGGGGGGGGGGGGGTAAACCCCCCAGCCATTTTTTCAAACCCCCCCCAGAAATTTTTGGGGGCCCCCAGCCCCCGCCCGAACTGGGTAGAAAATTGGGCCAAAAATGGGGCATTTTTAGGGTAAATTTGGCAAAATTTTTTAAAAAAAGTCCAAATTTTTGGCTTAACGTGTTTATTATCGCGAGAAATACACGTTCATAACGGTTTTATAGACTTCTAGACTCAATATTGACCTTATTCTGGACTCAGAAACATGTTGGCAATCAAGTTTTCGAGTTTAAAAACACTGTCTAATGTTAAAATTACTTAATGATTTCATGTTTTCGGTATTAGCAATGGCTGAAAATGCGATTTTTGGCATAAAAATGGAAAAAAATTTGGGGGGGACGTTTGGGGCATAGGTGTAAGGTGGGGGGGGGGGGGGGGGGGGGGGGGTAGCCCCCCCAAAGCCTTTTTCAACCCTCCCCCAAAACTTTTTGGGGGGGGACGTCCTCCCTCAACTGGGGGGGGGTAGTCGCGCCGAAGGCGCGAAAAATGGCCAAAAATTGGGTATTTTTGGGTAAATTTTGAGAAAATTTTCAAAAATGTCCAAATTTTTGGCTTAAACTGTTTATTATTATGAGAAATACACGTTTTTAACTGTATTATGGATCTTATGACTCAATATTGTCCTTATTTTGGACTTGGAAACATGTTGGCAATCAAGTTTTTGAGTTTAAAACCACTGTCTAATGTTACAATTACTTTATGGTTAGATGTTTTTTATCATTAGAAACGGCTGAAAATGCGATTTTTGGCATAAAAAATGAAAAAATTTTTTGGGGGAGGGTTGGGGGGTCCTGGGGGGGGGGGGGTTGGGGGGGTCGCCAGTGGGCCCCCCCCCAGAAAATGTTGGGGGGGAGCCTCCCCCACCCCAAATCTCCGTTACACCTATGTGGGGGGGGGGGTCGTGGGGGGTTTGGGGGGTCTAAAAAGGGGCCCCCCAAATGCCGGGGGAGGGGTCCCCCCCAACCCAAATCCCCGTTACACCTATGCCTGGATCCGCCACTGGGCTCCCCCCAAATTCCGGGGGAGGTCCCCCCAACCCAAATCCCCGTTACACCTATATATATATATATGGTCTGACATCCTTCAAAACTTTTCGACAGTATATTTTATTCCCGTCATGTCTTCAATTTGGAAACAATTTCGTAGAATACCTAGAATATATATAGATATACAGTCCCAAATGGCAGCGTTGCTTAGAAATTAGAATAATGAAGGCTACACTAAAACTAATGCTCAGACGAAAACAAACAGAAGTATATATATACAATCAGATGTAATAGATGATATTTGTGCCGAAGGCGCCAAATTTTTTGGAAAAACTTAAAATTATGCCTAAAATCAATTAAAATTTGCTCCTTCAGGTGAAAATTTGAGCGTGCTTTTTAGTGTTTTTTTAGATTCACCCGCTGCTACAACAAAGTTAAACTCCCCCCCTGGTGAAACTATGATTTACCCTCCCCCCCCCGTGGCATAGGTGTGGCTGGCGAAAAAAGTGGGGGTGGGGGTTTGAAAAAAAGTAGGGTGGGGGGTTTGACAAAAAAGGGGGAGGGGGGTTTGAAAAAAGTCGATTTGGGGGGAGGGGTAAGAAAAATTTTCTAGGGGGGTCGGCAAAAAATTGGTTTTTCGTGAAAAAACTGAAAAATTTTCTCAATTTCCAGCTATTTTTAGTGATTTTTAAGGTAATTATCCCAATTTTAGCAATTTTTCGCTTATTTTTTGAAAAATTTCGAATTTTTGGCTAAAAATTTTCAAAAATTTTGGTAGGGGGTTGAAAATTTTTAGGGGGTGGGGTTAGCCGAAGGTCGACTTGGGGGGAGGGGTAGCAAAAATTTTTTAGGGGGGAGGGTTGGCGACCCCTCCATTTAGGGGAGCGGTCCCCCCACCCACCCCTCCAAACGCACCTATGCCCCGTGGTGAAACAATGATTTGCCCCCTCCACACCTCCCCCCCAATCATAGGTGTACCTGGGGGGGGGATGGGGGGGGGGGACCCCCTCCCCCCAAATGGAAAAGTGCCGACCCCACCCTCGAAATTTTGGAGGCAGACCCCACCCCCAAATGGCCAAATCCCAGACCCCACCCACCCAAATTTTCCAGACCCCACCCTCAAAATTTTGAAAATTTTGCCTCAAAATTAGCAAAAATTCGAAATTTTTTGCAAAAATTCGAATTTTTTGCCAAAAAATACAAGTTTTTCGACTAAATGAGCAAAAATGAAGAAATATTGTTGATTTTTAGTTGGAAATAACGTTTTTTCAGCGATTTCGCGAATTTTTTCTAAATTTTTGACCGAAAAATTTTTTCACCCCCCCCAACTTCGATTTTTCCGGACCCCACCCCACCTCAAACCGGCTGACCCCACCCACACTAATTTCGGCTACCCCCTCCCCCAACGATTTCTCAAGGTACACCTATGCCCCCAATTATATACACCTATTTTGAGTACTTGCTATGCTAGGATTCACCCGCTGCTACAACTAAGTTAAATTTCCCCCTGCCCCCTGGTGAAACTATGATTTACCCTCCCCCCGTGGCATATGTGTGGCTGGCGAAAAAAGTGGGGGTGGGGGTTTGAAAAAAAGTAGGGTGGAGGGTCTGGCAAAAGAGGGGGAGTCGAAAAAAGTCGATCTGCGGGGAGGGGTAACAAAAATTTTCGAGGGGGGGGTCGGCAAAAAATTGGTTTTTTCTTGAAAAAACTGTAAAATTTTCGCAATTTGCAGCTATTTTTAGTGATTTTTAAGGTAATTATCCCAATTTTAGCAATTTTTCGCTTATTTTTTGAAAAATTTCGAATTTTTGGCTAAAAATTTTCAAAAATTTTGGTAGGGGGTTGAAAATTTTCAGGGGGGGGGTCGGCCGAAGGCCGATTTGGGGGGAGGGGTAGCAAAAATTTTTTAGGGGGGAGGGTTGGCGACCCCTCCATTTGGGGGGAGGGGTCCCCCCCTAACACACCTATGCCCCGTGGTGAAACTATGATTTGCCCCCTCCACACCTCCCCCCCAATTATATACACCTATGGTGAGTACTTGCTAGGATTCACCCGCTGCTACAACTAAGTTAAATTTCCCCCTGGTGAAACTATGATTTACCCTCCCCGCCCCCGTGGTGAAACTATGATTTACCCCCTCCACACCTCCCCCCAATTACACCTATGGTGAGTACTTGCTAGGATTCACCCGCTGCTACAACAGAAGTTAACAGACAGGATGCTACAACAAAATCGACTGAACTGGATCAACACGTTTTTCAAATTGAAAATGTTGGTTGCTAATAAAACTAAATCGCCATTTAAAAAAACGCTTAAGACGTTAAAAACAAGCCTTATTTTGAAGGAAAAGTTTAAAATACAAAAACTTTGCATTTTTTGGCCATTTTTTGAAATTTCTCAGGTCCAGATTGTGGGGCTGGGGCGGGGGGTAACCCCCTCCTGACCTACTTTCGGGTGTCGACCACCAAATTTCCAAAATTTAATCCTCAGGGGCCGTATTCTCAAATGCAGATCGGCCCTATCTATAACTAGGAATAGGCCTATCTCTAGTTATAGATTCCCCTACTTCTAGTTAAAAAACAGCCCTAGTTGTATTCTAAAAACATGGCAACCCTACCTCTAGATAGGCCTAGTTCCTGGTTATAGATAGGGGAGAATGCTGACTTGCAATTTGCGAGTCAGCTTTTTAACAAAGTTTTTAGATATTGAAAATTGTTAAGGTCAAGCTACTCTTTATCGATTGGAATGCTTAGAAACTGTTCATTTTAACATTTAACATTTAAAAAATCATTTTAACCATTGCACTTGTCTTAAGTTAGCGCTTGCATTATGTAATGGAATTAGTTAAAGGAAAAATCAAGTTTTGTGGAATTAATCCAAAAAGAAGGATATGATCAATTGTCACTCGAAAATGCCAAAGAAGATCACAGAAACATAGCCCAAGTTGAAGATTGTTTATGATTGTATTTCGCGTGAATGGACGTCCGTTTCACGTACTTGTAACTATATGTCATTAAGAGCAGGGTTGCCAATCTCTAAAATATAGTTAATTCCTCATGAAACAAAAGGAAAGACTAGTTAAACTCGCATTATAGGGTCAGGAGTATTACCAATACTGAAAGAATAATATTACGAATCGATACGCATGCTAGTCAGTTAGGTGGCCTGAATAGAAATCCTCTAATATTTGTAATGA
>JASAND010020714.1:0-18611 GCA_030248195.1 Trissonchulus latispiculum | reverse complement strand
ACTTCACATACGGATGTGGAACATTTCCCGAAACAGACTGTGGCCCACATTCTTCATAAGAAGACTGCAATTGAGCTCTACTTGTTCTACGTGCCTCTGTCAGGAGATACTGCGGATGGAGTCGAGTCGGACTAAGACTGATTGATGGAATGACAAACCTCGCTGGCTATTCACCTTGACTGAATGGAATCATCTAACCTCTTCGGAGGTTCCGCCTGAGGCCATTAAGGCGGATGGCTCTTTTCAGATAAAACACATAACATAGCATACACACAATAATACAACAATTGTCAGTGTCCGGGTTTTATGGTGTTAATGTTGGTTCGCTGTCTGGTGTTTGAGCCGTTGTTGGTTTGTCTTCTGTTTGATGCGTTGTTGGTATGTCTCCAGTCGGTTCACGTCCCAACTTGCGTTTCTTCATTCGACCTCCGTCTGAATGAACACGTTTGTAATGTCTCGCTAAATCCTGCACGCGAGCACAATTTAAACAGGCAACCGGCATTGGTTCCCCATGTCGCTCCCTGAGATGGCGATGGTATGAGTCTGGCCGCGAAAATTTCCGGGAGCAGTCGAGGCAATGCTTATCTTCTGGTTCTCCTATTCTACGTTTTGGTCTTCGGGGTTTGCCGCCATCGATATGAATCCGCTTGTGATGTGCAGCCAGATCTTCCTTTCTTGCAAAGGCACGATTACATTCTTCACAGATGAACTTCCTTAATTGCTCATGTTGCTCCCGAAAATGGCGCTGGTAGATATCGGTTCGCGGGAACGTCTGGGAGCAATAGCTGCACTGAACTCTGATCTGAAATAAGAACATGACAATAAAAGCAAAACGAAAGAGGCACTCATCTTTTCAGTCAAACATGACAATAAAAGCAAAACGTAAGAGCAGTCATCTGTTTCTGTGCAAATACCTGTTTAATATGCTTGGTGTCCAGGTGCCGCAACATTGCGTCTTTCCGACCGAATGTCTTCCCACATATGCCGCAGTAGCTCTAAAATAAAAGGGATAGAATTAGAGCTTACAACCAACATTAAAGTTGACTACAGATAAATGTTGGCTTCTTTTTTTCTGTTGTGTCCTGATCAGCGATAAAATTATTACCCGAACGTTAGCTTCTTCTTCCATTGTATAGTGTTGGCTTCTCATAGACTTGCACACACGCTTGATTGTTAAACTAACAAACAGTTTTGAGGTCACACAGCAGGGATCCCAAGCGTTAAATTTAAAAATGGGCAGGTGCAAAGTCAGCAGGGTGCCAAGCAGTTTTGCGTCGTTCGTTATGTGTGTGTCGCTTTTTTTCTGAAGCTTAGATGTGTCTCTTTGGTACATAACTTTACACTTGTCACTTACAATTGTCATTTTTGCTTGTTTTAGGTATTATTATGGATATTGTTAAAGATAATTTAGTCTTATTTTGCAACGATATGAAGGCAGAGCCAGTATTGGATTATCTACTGGAAATGGGACTATTTTCTCCCAACGTGGATGCTGATCTCAGGCATCGGACCCCTGACCACGACAGAAATTTGGACATTATATCGGCTCTTAATCGACATGGACCCAATGCCGCAGTTTTATTTCGGGAAGCATTGCGGAAATCTGGACAGTACGACCTGGTGATGATCTTGCCGGAGCCAGATCAACCATTGCAGAAGGGCGTTACTTGGAAGATTTACTCCCGTCTAAGGAAACTTGAACAACAAGGCCAGAAAATATTCGAATCTATGGATGCAGCCCGATTTGATGTTGTGCTTGTACTGGAACCCATGGACTCTGATGGCCGAACTGTTGAATTTACAGAATGGTTGGGAAACCACCCTTGTAAACGATGGAAAGTACCCGAATGGTTTATAGCACCGTGGAATCATTATGATTGTAGTCATTGAACTTACCGTAACTGTATTTATACCTTGCACTGTAGTCACTTGTAAGCCCTGTTGTATATTGCTTGAAATAAATTTTTTCCGCCAGTTCGCCTGGCTTACCTTTATCGTTACAGTAATCATAGTTCCGGCCACGCACAGCACGGAGCTTATATAGGATAGGAGAACTAATATCATTTTCGAATTCTACGACCCCGAAAACTCCTTATATAAAGTTTTTCCGAGGAATTTGGGCAACTTAAATTTAAGCTTGGGTCAGCTATGGTTCCGGTCGAGGGTCACATAGAGCACGGAGCATCGCTAGGATAGGAAACCTAATATCATTTTCGAATTTCTACGACCCTGAAAACCCGCTATATAAAGTTTTTCCAGAGAATTTGGATAATTTTCAATTTTAAGCTTGGGTCGACCGTGGTTCCGGTCGGCCACAGCGCCGCAGCGCCACTTTACCTCCTCCACCCCCTAGCGCCGCAGCACCACAGCGCCGCCTCCTCCTCCAACCCCTAGCGCCGCAGCACCACAGCGCCGCAGCGCCACCTCCTCCTCCTCCACCCCCTAGCGCCGCAGCGCCGCAGCACCACAGCGCCGCAGCGCCACCTCCCCCTCCTCCCCCGCCCAATGGTACCTCATTTGCTGGCTCTTTACTACTTATACCAATTATTTTTATTTTATACCAACTTTTCAAAAATATGGAAATATCCAGATTTAACATTTAGCAGTCTTGCGCAAAATCCCAAAAACTGGCCAAACAGCAAAACAGAAATAGAAACGTTAATCATGTTACTACGAAGGTTGCGGTTAGAAGTTTTAGTTGTGACTTTAAATTAGCGTAGTTTATGACTGATTTTGAAAACGCTACCTTTTATTTGGAAAAAACACAATTCGACGATTTTGTACAGTAACAATGTCTCTGGAAAGTTAGGAGCAGAAAGCAAGATTCTACTTCCAGTCGATAAGTTTCTCGATTCACAGTGCATCACAACTGTTTAATCATAGTTCTTTTTCTACTGTTCTAGTAAGCATTGAAGAAACAACTAAAGGGGAAACCACTGGACTTGAGTCCGGGGAAGAATCCGTCGGAACTGAAAACTTGTACAGCGATTCTGGTTTATGTACCGACGTATCCGAAGGAGAAACAATGGAGTCTGAAAGTGAAGAAGAGATTACCGAAAGAGAGACCGCAGAATCCGAATCTCATGATGTGACAGCAGTCGGAGATACCGCTGGTTCTGACTTCGTGGAAGACACGACCGAAAGAGAGACCGCGGAGTCAGAATCTATGGAGGACGCAACTGAAGCAGAGACTGCGGACTCTGAGACTAGAGAAGTCACACATGAAGAAGAGACTGTGTGGTCTGAATCAGTGGGAGACGCAGCCAAAGGAAAGACAGCAGTGTCTCAATTTGGTGAAGGCACAACCGAAGCAGAGACTGCTTGGTCTGAATCTGGAAAAGGGACAACCGAAGGAGAGACTGCATCTGGCAGGCCCGACACGCAAATGGAAACGGAAGTTGACGTCGTGCTGCTTATTCATGGGTCTCAACAGGTTTCAATGACACACCATCAGAGATTTCGGAAGGTCGCAAACTTTATCGCTGCAGAGTTTGCGACCAATAATGGAATATCCCTGGTTCAATTCAGCCAGACTATACAAGTTGAATTTCGTTTTTTCGATTATGTTTCGACGTCATCCATTAAAGGTATGTTTTCATGATTAATCAGACCGCTGCTTGTTGTTGTCTTCCCTTCACTCAATACTTGCCTAATTGGACTATGATGTCAGCACTAAATTCGAGCCAATAACTAAAAGTGTCAGTAGGATCCTTTGGCATATCTTCTCTATGCCATTGCGATATTGATTGATACAAACATTCACTGGATAGTGTAATTTACTCCTAGTAAGTTGTAACGATTTGGCATACAAACTTTGCAGATACATGACTTGTTGCAGGTGCAATTGACAATTTGGGCCAAATACATGAGGACGGATGTTTGCTTGGCAAAGCTTTGACTGAAACTAGACTGCAATTGCTTAATCGGAAAGACGAAAAAGATCGGCTAGACGTCCCGAACATCGTAGTTGTGGTGACTGAAATGAAATCACAAGATGACCCAATTCCAGCTTCCATGGTTATTCGTGGACAGGTAATCTCTAATTTGTAACATCAATGAAATTTATATTTTATATATCTAGTTGCTCTGCTTTCAAAGTGATAAATGTTAGATTAGCTAAAATGTGCCGAAGCAAATTCAACCAAATTACACAAAGATAGTTTTGTAAACTAAGGGATATTTAAGTAAAGGTAAAGTCGTAGAAAATCTCGGGGCTGGATTTTTAAAACTTTGAAACCTTACTCTGCTATACACTATATACCATCCACAAACCATACTCTCCACTCACTATTAAAGTGGAAGATATTTCATATATACTGCTTCATTGTTTAATTTTCACAAAGGTTCACTAATTGTCGCATTAGGAATGTGGAACTTCTTTTTGAACCATATAATACTACAGCTTGAGAGAACCACAGAAAATTTTGCATGATTCTATTGCAAGTGAATTCTACAAAGGTATTTTTATTGTTACAGACCAATTGCACTGAGATTTGTCACAGAGATTTTTGTTACTGAGATCTAGAGCAGTTGTGAAGTTTGAATCTACTAGAGCTAATAAAACTGTGTTGCTGCTTTTTTAAGTTAAGATAATAAATTACAAATCAATACTGGAAGCGCGCGAAAACGGAGAGTTATGAGATCCTGACCAACAGAGACGAATTAGATTACTAAGGTCTACTGGAATTCCAACACAGATTCAATAAACGACAAAAGACCAAGACGTACAAAATAAATAGTGAAATCGCATTTAATGGCAAACCTTAACAATGACCTGAACAAGCACCTAAAACCATTTTAAACACAACCAAATTAGTCAACCCCTTCAACTCTAATTCCCCAACTACTTCAACTGAACTACCTAGCACCAGTTGATTTGGCCGTCTGCGTTATTAACCTAACTTATTATTTTTATTACTATTATTATTACTATTATTATTATTATTACTATTATTATTATTATTGTTGTTGTTATTATTATTATTATTATTATTTTTATTATTATTACTATTATTATTATTATTATTATTATTATTATTACTATTATTATTATTATTATTATTATTATTACTATTATTATTATTATTGTTGTTATTATTATTATTATTATTATTATTATTATTATTATTATTACTATTACTATTATTACTATTATTATTATTATTATTATTATTATTATTATTATTATTATTATTATTATTATTATAAAATAACAAGCTTAAAAGGTGCAATATTTCCGCGTATGATTGAGTATTCAAATTTATCATTAGATGAATATTTGTTCATCACCAACAATTTTTATCTTTTCTGCCGGTGCTGGCTTCACACACTACTCGATGCCTTTCATGTATATACATACGTACAAAACCCGAAATCATACAAAAATAGTTTTGTAAGCGTCAGTTTGTACAAAACTAGTTTTGTATGTCCTCTCTCGTACAATTTTAGTTTTGCACGGCCTCACTTGTACAATTCCAGTTTTGTATGGTTTTTCCTCGTACAATTTTAGTTTTGTATGGCTGTGACCGTACAATTCTAGTTTTGGACATACAAAACTGTTTCAATAAGATTTGGCAACCATTTGTATGGTTTTCCTCGTACAATTCTAGTTTTGTATGGCTGTGACCGTACAATTCTAGTTTTGGACATACAAAACTGTTTCAATAAGATTTGGCAACCATTAGTAGGGTAAACTTGGCATGTGTGGACGAGAATCAATCTTGTATGGGTGGCGAGTCAGTTTTTGATACGGTAATGTACTCAACACTCAGCCAACTGAAAAATTAATAACACCATCGGAAAGCTCGTACTGAAATCGTTCTGATCAACAAAACTTTACCTGTGTAGGGAGTTTCTGTCGCACGCGATTTGCAAGTTTTCATCAAAATTGCATTTTGCTTAATTTTTGAATAATATTTGGTTTAAGTTTAAAAGATTGCGCTAATTTAAGAACAAACTAAACTATTCTAAATTTTATATAATTAGAAAGTGTGAGAATTTCTCTATTCTTTGGTATCAATTTTACTTGAAGCTTTTCTTCAATTTATGACGAAATTTTTTCATTTATTGTACGGACGCTAAATTTCTAAATAATTAATAATAATGGAAGGCTATTTTAAGTCGATAAAAGCAGGGAAGGAAGAAGAATATTTTAAATCGATAAAAAGCAGAGGCAGAATCTAATTGATTATTTGAATTGAATGAATTGGTCCCCAATCGAAAACTTAAAATTTTTACTGCAACTGGCTCAGAAATCTACACCAATGCAGTCGTTCCAAATTCTTTCTAAGTCTAAATCCTTAATCTAAAATAGTCTTCTTCCTTCCCTCTTTTTATCGACTTAAAATAGGCTTCTATTATTATTAATTATTTAGGAATTAAAGTCTTAAAGCTTTAGTGCTTGAAATTAGATACAAATTTGGGCTTGCCCAAATTTGAAATGGTTGCCAAATCTTATTGAAACAGTTTTGTACGTCCAAAACTAGAATTGTACGGTCACAGCCATACAAAACTAGAATTGTGCGAAGGAAGCCATACAAAGCGAGAATTGTACGAGGGAGGCCATACAAAACTACTTTTGTACAAAATAACCCATACAAAACTAGTTTTGTACGATTTCGAGTTTTGTACGTAACATATATATCCTAGGTTTGCTCAAACTGATCTAACGTAATCACAGGGTAGTCTTATTAGTAACAGTTAGAATTACACTATTTCGAGTCAAATTTTCTTTAAACAGAAATGCTGTTGTTCAGAGCATTACTTCAGAGACTGAAATTTACTTGGATTTAAACATGTTTAGAATACCTTGCTGTATGCTGTTGGATTCTCCGAAAAAGTTACTTTGAAATACTTGGAAGATGTTGCAGGTAACAGGAGAAACGCCTTCTATCTTGTAGATGCGATGGAAGACCAAGAAAAATTACAGAACCTCGTGCAACAAATAAAGGAAGACCTCGATGAAATGAAAACAGGAAGTATGCTTTATGAATAAATATAAGCAATTTTCTGAGACTCTTGTCTTTTATAAATTACGTGTCTATAGTTAGTGATTTTGTTTGTTGCAAACATCTTATTCGTTTACTTTTAAAATAGTATTTATTTCTGTATTTATTTCAGATCGAACACCATTGGAGTCAGATCGTAAGTGATTATAATAATATTGTGAGGTTCTATAGGTGTACCTCTGTAATAAACTGTGTTGGACTTCACTAGATGATTGCAAGTAGGTGCTCAGTGTGTGATATCCAGTCCTAGCCAGTTGAGAGAAGATGCGAGAGTACTGTAGATTAGCGAGTAGATTTCAGTAGAGTCACTTGTACGCCCTAGACGACCGTTCCTAAAGCTAATAAACCAAATACCGCTAGACTTTACTGTACCAGCTACAAAACGCTCATACCAATTCTAGAATAACCATACGAAACTAATATAAAAAATACAAGAGAGCACAATAAACGGACACAAAGTACAGAGGGGAGGGCGTTACCCACTCCCAAATACCTAAACCTTACTCAATCGACTCCTACCCACTAGCAGAACACCCAACCCCAACTTCGCTGGCACTCCAAGTGAACTTAAGCCTACACTTTTCTCACTTATATATACTTTGTGCCACTGGCGTAGCTAGCCCAAAAAGAAATCACTTTTATCATTCACGAATAAGACAATTGTCGAAATAATTCAAAGTCATATAATTTCATCAAATAGAATATACTTTACGTCACACATATGAAGATAACACCGCGTGTAATTTTTTGATGATGATGATGATGATGATTGCTTCCGGCCGTTGATGAGATCAATGGGCCCGGACGGCTGGTAGCCGGCCGCATTCCCTGAGGTAGGCAATAACCTGCACCGGAGAGGACCAAAGCGCGTCCAGGGAGGGGCCAGGTCCCAGGAACCGCAAGCGGGCGGCATCCCCCCTTTGGCAGTATAGGAGGGCATGGCGTAGATCATCTGTAGTCCCGGGACAATATGTACAGTCAGGTGAATCTACCGCCCCGATCCTATGTTTATACCAGTTTAGAATTGGACTAAACCCGCCAATTCGGAGTTGTGACAGGATGGAGCGATCCGAGCGACTAAGGGGCGCCTCTAGGTGTTGAGGCGGCGGAGGGAAAATATTGTCCAGGCGGTCAGATTTAAGGGTAGATCTCCATTCATCTCTGAGGAGACCACGCAGTTGGTTCTGGGCCACAGGAAGGTCAATAGCAGTATCGGTCTGGGATAAGCTGGAACCTGTTTTTGCCAGCTGATCCGCATAGTCATTTCCGGCCACAGCTTGATGGCCGGGGATCCAGGTTAGCCGGATAGTCCTAGACTCGACCGCTAGCAGCTGACACAGCAGATTCCAAATACTGTGTTCCGTGAGAGTGACAGCTTTAGCGGGGCCATTTCTGAGTCGGTGAACCAGAGACTTGGAATCGGTGTAGATATGGATGGACCTATCTTCCGGCTCAGCAACTTCCTGGAGCCATTGCAGAGACCTGTGCAGAGCCACAAATTCAGCCTTGTAGCTAGAGGTCACTTTGCCGGCCGGTTCGGAGATATTCCGCCGCTTGCCCGTTCTATGGTGAATTATGTGGATTCCAGCACCGCCATTGAATCTGCCGTTTTCCGCTGAACCGTCGGTGTAGATTTCCACGTCAGGCAACTCCGAGTGGTTCATGGCCGCCTGGATTGCTGATTTAATACGGCATGGAGCATCAGAACGGCGGCATTCCGTTTCTGTAATCTCCAGGTTTTGAGGAAACATCCATGGTGGGATTTCGCCCGTAGGTTTCAGATCCTCCGTTGGTAGGTGGGAGGTGGGCAGGGTTTGGACAACTTCCCTACCCAACTCCCTCCAGGAGGGCTGGCTGGACAGGCGCTGGCGAGTCGTTCCTTCGCTGGAGGACTTTACCGGATTATCAGTAGGCAGGCGGCGACAGCGCTCAAAGGCCCTCCCGACATGGTATTTCGCACGATATTTGAGTGGGATGAGATTTGCTTCGTGCTGGGTGAGGTCTGCAGGGGATGCAGACGGGCATCCAGTGATTATCCGCGAAGCTTCATTCTGAACTGCTTGAAGGCGAGCAAGGTTCGAGGAGGCAGTTGTTCCCATCCACGAGGCTGCACAGTATTCTATCGCTGAGCTAATATAGGTCAGATAGACAATACGCATATCTTCTTTTTGGCAGCCCCAGCGAGTACCTGTGAGGGCACGGAGGACGTTTGTGCGCTTTCTGACCTTCTGGATGACGGAGTCTATGTGAGCGCGGAATGACAAGGTTGGATCAAAGCGGATTCCCAGAAACACTGGATTTTTGTTGAATGGTACTGGCTGGTTGTGGAGGTGAAGACGTGGTCGATAGGACTGTTCTTTGTTCCAAGTAGTGAAAACAGTAGTTTCACACTTTTCGACGTTGATTTCCATTTTGTTGTTTACTGACCAGTCCATAATTTCGTTGAGCGCCGTCTGCATGCAGGCTTCGGCTTGCGGCAGGCTGGAGCTTTGAGTCCAGACCGCAAGGTCATCAGCAAACAGGGAGGTGGACACGTCGGCTGGGAGGCGGTGAGTGATGGAATTTATAAAGATCAGGAAAAGAGTTGGCGAAAGGACGCACCCTTGCGGGACACCGCTTTTGAAGCGGCGGGAGGGGCTATTGAAGTCCTCATATTGGACATGGCAGTATCGGTCTTCCAGGAAAGCCTTAGTCCATCTGACAAGACATTTTGGAATACCCATTTCTAGCATGGATTTGAGGACTCCCACATGCCACACTCGGTCAAACGCCCTAGAAAAGTCGATGAGGGCTAGGATGGTCCTTTTGGCTGGCTTTCCGCTGTTGAAGCCATCACTGATAGATTGAGTAATCCTTAGGACCTGATCTTCAGTTGATCTCAGTCTGCGGAAACCAGCTTGCTGCTGATTCAGGACATTGTTTGATTCGAGCCAGTAGCAGAGCCTTTCCTTCATGAGCCTTTCCATCACCTTGGCCATGCAGGAGGTGAGGGAGATTGGTCTGTAGCTGCCGGGTTGGTCAACCGGCTTGCCCGGTTTCAAAATCGGGATGATTTTTGCGCGCCGCCAGGGCGCAGGGCAGACGCCGTCGCGCATGCACTTGTTGCATAGAGCAAGAAGTAGTGATTTCCCTCTGCTGCTGAGATGGCGGAGGCTGCAATTTAGGATTTTGTCTGGGCCCGGAGCTGCTGTAGATTTTAGCTGCCTCAGGACGTGGTCCAATTCACCAGCAGTGAATTCCTGGCAGAAGTCGGTGGTGCAGGCAGGGGGGCATGAATGGGGCTGTTTGATTGAATCAACCACGGTGTGGACTGTTTCCAGATCTTGACGTTGGGGGACCACATTGGAGACATTGGCATAGGTATTTACAAAGCATGTTGCCTTGTCTCTGGGTGAGGTGTAGCACTTTGTGCCTACTTGTAGGGCCGCCCCTGATGGCCTGGCCGGCCTTCGGCCGGATATGGATTTGATGGTTCGCCAGACTTCAGAGGGATTGGATCTAGGGTTCAAGGATGATGCATACGACCGCCAGGACTCTTGCTTGGCAGAGAGGATTACGGCTTTTGCCTGCCGGCAAGAGATCCTCCAGTCTTCCAGCAGGGTGGGGTCCTTCCTTGATGCATCTGCCAGGTACTCACGTCGGTAGACGGCGCGCTCCACCTCAGGGGTCCACCAGGGCTTGGGTGGTCTAGAGTCACCAGTGGGGATTGCTGCATTCTGTGCGGCAGAGATAGCACAGGTTAGGGATTCACACAGTTTCTCAGCTGACAGGGCGCCTTCTGGTTCACACTTTTGGAGGTTCAGGTCCAGCGTCTTTTGAAAGACTTCCCAGTTTGCTTTTCCAGGACGAACTCGCGGTTTTCGCCTGGCAGTTCTGCGGGAGGATCCATGGATCCGGATAGAAATTGGGTGGTGTTCTGAGAAGCGCTGGTTGGAGTTAATAATTAATGACTGCGAATCTGCCGTCGGAATTTCGACCCGAACTGTCAAAATTGACTGAGGATTTTTGAAAAAATCGATTTTTGTGGGCGCAGGATTGATTTTCATGAAATTTCGAAATCACAGACAAAACTTTTTTGATCGATTTTGGTCGATTGATTCTACTGATCGATCGATTGATCGGATCGATCTCTCGATTCATTTTTGAATAAAATCAGACAAAAAATTTTTTGATTGATTCGATTTTTGAAATCAGCGACCTCGACTTACCCTTGGGGCTCCTTCTCAGCCAAATAAGGAAAATGACCTCCAGAGGGTTTTCGCGGGCGTAGAATTCAAATTTGAGTTCAGTTTTTACTTTCCGACGAACCAATTTTGCTCTGGCGATCCTCCACCACCGAGATTCTGACCCCGTGGAAAATTTTGTATTTCACCCCAGAATTTGAGAGAATCCTGACCCAGGTTTATATATTTAGGGAGATGCAGAATCCAAATTTTGGGTATGTTTTAGCATCATGCCACAACCCTAATGCTTTCCCTCGCTGGACGTTGACTGCCTTTTAAACACCCGCTCACTATTTTATGCTATATATATATTTTTAAAAATTTTTATAAACTTTCGGTAATCTTACATGACTTTACGGATGAAAAAGGTTTTGAGATCAAATATATATAGGACCAATTCATCAAAAATTTGCCTACGTGGATTATTGTTGGTGGCGGTTTCAGTAAAAATACAAATTTTAGCCATAGAAGTAACGAACGGGGTTTGGGTTGGGGCATAGGTTGTGGCTGGCGAAAAAAAGTGGGGGTCAGGGTTGGGCGAGACCGAGATTTCACCGAGACCGAGACCGAGACCGAGACCAAGGTACCGAGACCGAGACTGGCCACGTCTCGGCTTTTGGGCGAGACCGAGACCGAGACTAGCAATTTTTAGCTTAAAATTAGTTTCAACCATTTTTTGAGGCTTAGATCTAGTATTAGGGGCTTTAACACATAAACATATGGTTTCCGCACCTCGTTAGTTAATTTTCATAACATTGATTTAAAATTTTCACCAAAATTAGAAGTTTTCAAAAAATTTCCGGTCTCGGTCCGAGACCGAGACTTTTAGGTGAGCGAGACCGCGACCGAGACCGAGACTGGCCAAGTCTCGGCTTTTGGGCGAGACCGAGACCGAGACTCCCAACCCTGGGGTGGGTAGGGGTTTGAAAAAAGTAGGGAGGGGGGCTGGCTTTTCCCTACAGGGGGGGGCTGGCTTTTCCCTACAGGGGGGGGGGGGGCGGGGGCGGGCCCCCCCAGAAAGTCGTTCCCCCCATACCTGGGTCGTTCCCCCCCACCAGACTTGGGTCGCCCCCCCAGGATTCGGACCTTCCCCCCCCCAGAACTTTAAAGTGCCCGGAAAAATAGGGTTTTGACCATAGGTGTAATTGGGGGGGGGGGTAACCCGCCCCAGCCATTTTTCCAACCCCCCCCCATAAATTTTTGGGGGCCCCCGCCCCCCCCCCAACAGGGGGGCGGAGGGGGGGGGTAGTCGCGCCGAAGGCTCGAAAATTGGCCAAAAATTGGGCATTTTTAGGGCAAATTTTGCAAAATTTTTCAAAAAAATCCAAATGTTTGGCTTACCGTGTTTATTATCGCGAGAAATACACGTTCATAACGGTTTTATGGACTTCTAGACTCAATATTGACCTTATTCTGGACTCAGAAACATGCTGGCAATCAAGTTTTCGAGTTTAAAAACACTGTCTAATGCAGGGTTTTTTGAAAACCGGACATGTTCCAAAATTGTACTTTTTTAAAATATTTTGTTCGTTTTTAAGTGAAATTGTTCTTTTTTCCAAAAATTTCGGAAAAAATTGAAAAAATTAATGAACTAATTAATTTAATTGAAATTGAGATTATTTAAATTAATTGAACTGTTTACTGCATCAATTTATTATATATTAAGTGCGTGTATATGAACGCTCACATCTCACGAATAAACAAATTTTAGAAAAGCCTTCTTGGCTTCATGAAATCAAACTAAAATTTGGAGAAATTTAAGAAATGCAACTTTAAAGCTTAAAAATCTTGCTTTTGTCTGTCTCTATTCTTTTTTGAAAACGGTAGAACACAAAATTGGCTACAAATCTTCAATTTATTTCACACAAGAACTCTCTGAAGAATATTCCCTCGCCTGATGCTAACATTTGTGTATATATATGCACCTGTTCCTATCTTTGTTTGCAGTATATAGCAAGTCGAAAGAGACAGGCACAATAATAGACCTAATGTCATGAAGCGTTACAGATTGAAGCAAGAACATAACTGTAAACTAGCGCAGGCAGATATGAACAAACTGGGGGGTCTGGGGGGCGAAGTCCCCCAGAAGTTGAAGAAAATTTTTGAAATTTTACTTTTTCGGCTAAGGAAAATATTAATTTTGTGTTCTTTTTCAACTTCCAATTTTTCTTTTTTCTCTGTTCTTTTATTGTTCTTTTTTAAAAATTTTTGTTCTTTTGGGAAAAAATGTGTTCCAAAGAACACTTTTTGGAACAAAAAACTCTGATCTAATGTTAAAATTACTTAATGATTTCATGTTTTTCGGCATTAGCAATGGCTGAAAATGCGATTTTTGGCATAAAAACAAAAAAATTTGGGGGGGGGAGGTTTGGGGGGTCTAAAAAAAGGGCCCCCCCCCCCCAAAATTCCGGGGGAGGCCCCCCCCAACCCAAATCCCCGTTACACCTATGGTTTTGACTTTGAGGGTAAATTTTGAAAAATTTTTCCGGCTTCGCCGGATTTTTAGACATTTTTAAGCATTTTTAGCTACTTTAAGCTTTAATTTAGGTTAAAAATAGTCAATATTTTAGCTCAGCAGCAAAAAATAGCTATTTTTTAAGCATTTGTCGAAAAAATTTTCTCGCCCCCAGAAATCCTTGCCCCCCCCCCCCAGACGACCTGGGGGGGGGACCGCCCCACAGACTTCCCCCCCAGAAATTTTTGCCTAGGAAAAAGCCACGTGGGTCTGGCAAAAAAGGGGAGGGAGGTCGAAAAAAGTCGATTTAGGGGGGGGAGTAAAAAATTTTTGTCTCCGATTTGGCTGAGAAGTTGCCCTTAGGGTAAATCGAGGTCGCTGATTTCAAAAATCGAATCGAGAGATCGATCCGATCGATCGATCGATCAAAATCAATCAAAAATTTTTTGTCACCAATTTTCGCGAAAAGTCGCCCCTAGGGTAACTCGGGGGCGCTGATTCCGAATCTGCAGTCGAAATTTCATAAAAATCGATCGTTCGCCCGCAAAAATCTATTATCATCGACTTTTCAAAAATTCGACAATAACTCGATTTTGGCAGCTCGGACCGAGATTTCGACTGCAGATTCGGAATCAACTAAAAACATTATTTTGATCGAAAATGTACAAAAGAGGTATACGAACAGATTTCCCGGTTTAAGGAATGAATCATACGACTCTAGACTGAGAACTTTATAGGTCTTGAAACGTTGGAATCACGCCGTATTACCTCTGTCAGTGTTGTCGTTTTGTGAATGGGCTTGATAAAGTTGACCTTGCGGATTACGTTTTGTTCAGGGGGAATTGGGTTTACGGGGTCATAATTTGATGTTGCAGGCAGCTCCATGTCGTAGAAACAAAGAATGCAGTTGTCGGTAACAGGGTTGTGAACGTCTGGAATTCTCTCCCTACAGAAGCTGTGAATGATACCAGTTTACAATCCTTTAAATTAAAATTGAAAGATGCAGATATAGCAATGTTTTGTAAGGTATTTAAGGCTTAATGACTGAGCTTTATTGTGTTTTAAACAGTCCTGTTAGTACATGTTTTGTAATTTTGTTTTATCAATTATAAGATTTTATATGGAGGCGCACGTAATTGTCTGTGCAATTCTGTGTTGTCCTATTCAGTAAACATATTTATGATCTTTTGTACATAATTCCCTGTGACTTACTGAATAAACTGCTTGTTTGTTAGTTTGTTAAAATCAGCTGAAATAAGGAAATTGTTTAAAAATTCATTGCGGGCGCAATAAGTCGTAGCCAAAAAACTTTATATGGTTGGATTCAGATCAGAGTGAATTTTAAGATTAATCTATTTACGTTACTTTCGTGTTGTCGAAATTTTGGGTCAAAATGTGGTGATTTTCGAAAAAATCTACTTCCATATTTTGCAAATTTTCACATGAAAGCTGATACATCAGCGCTCCTTAAAAATCCAATCTAAAATTTTTCCTTGGAGTAATGGCCAGTCAAATTTGGAAAAGGGGCAAAGATCAAGGATTTTGAAAATTGAAAACTTGAAAAACTATCGTAATTCTTGACGAAATTAGCTGATATTTGTATGCGATATGTTTGGGGCATGGGCTAATTTTCCACCAAACGGGTAGTTCCTGCTGTCTACAGATTCTTCAAAAGCTAAGAAATCGGCCTCTTTTGAGGAATTTTAATTTTTTCAAATTTACTTTTCAACCAAAGGAAAGCTCAGAAAATATATATGTTGGATTGAATATGAACAATCATTGAATGTATAAATTCAATGGCCAAATCATTGAATGTGTACATTCAATGGCAAACTTATTGAATGTGTACATTCAATGATACACTCAATGATAAACTTATTGAGTGTATATACACATTCAATGACCTGAATCATTGAAAGTGTAACTTGGCACATTATTTCGCTTATAATTTACAATTTTTACCCTGAATTATTATTCTTGATATATCATGATATATAATCTTGATATATAATCTTAAAACCATTCAAAAGTCAAATACAAACGTTTATTTATCAAGCATGTGATAGTTCTGACCGATTGAGCTTGGTTATTGCGGAACGGAAAAAGAACGGAAAACGGAAAAAGTTAAACAGTGCTCAAGTTCAAACGGACAACCCTTACGGACAAACGGACAACACAAAACAGCTAAACAGCAAAGGTATGAATACGAAAGGACAAACGGACAAGCAGCAAAACAGCAAAACAGCAAAGCAGCAAAACAGCAGAAGTATGAATCAACTTTTAAAACGGCCAAACAGACAGAAGAGTGAACCGGGCTTTACATCTTAAGGTGCTGGTATCGCTTTGTGTAAATTTGACCCTATAGGCTTTAATTCGTTATGAAAGTGGATGAAACTTTTCAAATATACTATTTCGGTGCTGTTTAACATTCTAGGACCAGTCCCGCATTTTTAGATGCAAAGATAAGAAATTTCTGGTTTTTGCCATTATTCTCTCAGCACATAGTCAAGACACCAGATTGGTTGGTATGGCTGGAAAGAGGGCACAAAAATGAACATTTTTGCTTTTACAACTTTTGAGCTATCTCTAGTGGTTAAGCCAGTATAAGCAAAAAACGATTTTTGGGGTCCAAAAATGGCCGTTTTCGAGAAAATCAGTTTTTTCAAAATTACTGCCAAATCGTACGGACAATTTTGGTTTATTTATACTCGATCGATACACAGTCTCGTTGCACATTTTATCAATGCCTATTAGCCGGAGTTTGTTGCTCTAAGCTAGAGATTTGGCCGAAAAACCATTTTGGCAAAACTGCGATTATTTTGTTTTGAACATCGATTTCTCAAAAACTACCCAATGGATTCGAGTGATTTTTGGCAGAATGAGAATTCGCACTATTGCGGAGGGACATTTTTCTTGGTTTGAGCTAAAACGTCTCCAGTTGCGAGAAAACTCAATGCAAAGTTGCGAAATTTCGTGTCATCGCACATTTAATGGATTTTCTTGACTGTTAAGACCTGCTGAGCCAAATCCAAAAAAATGTCCCTCGGCCCACATGTCCTTTATAGGACAGCACAAGAAAAAAATTTTGGCCGATTCCACAGTTTTGAGAAATCGATGTTCAAAAATTTTTGGTCTATATTCAGCCTGTGAGATGTCAGTATGTCAGAAAATTTTAGCTATTTTTTCCGGATTTTTACTAGTTTCGTGCTCTCATGAGAATCTGCAAATTGTAAGCTTTAAAATGATGTATAAAGCTCTTTCCAACTCACAAAATTGCGAAAGTTATGTCGTTTCATAAAATACGCACAAAAGCACTGCACAAAACGATACCAGCACCTTAAGCTTACAGCTTAAGCTTAAGGTTCGAATCCCCGCTGCTACAAGGCTTTCACAAATCCCCTTGAGCAAGGGACTAAGCACATATCGGTTCGCCGTGGGCTCTAGCCTAGCCAACCCAGCTATCCATCCTTAGTTGGTCGGTAAATGGGTACCACTTATGTCGTGGGAAGGTAACAGGAGACCGTGTAGGGCGTCTGCCTTGAGGAGCTGGCCCCTCCTCCACGGTTGTAGTCATCATTCGAGGTGACACTCCTGGCTCAAGGGCTGTGTATCCGGGGATGAGCACCGGCACCCTAGACCCTGACAAGGGTAGGAGAATTCTCCGGGGGTTACCTTTACCTTACCTTTACCTTACAACGTTAGCTTATACTGAACTAACGAAAAGCTGAATCAAAAAAGGACTTCAGATTCGTGTTCAGCGACCACCAAAACCCATATATGCAACTTTTCAGCAAAATCGAAGACAAAAAATTTTCCGGTTCGTTATAGATATTATAGTTGTTTTGAACTTGTTGTTTTTGTTGTTTTGAACAAAAAACTTTTTGTTTCCATTTCGTTTTAACGAATATTTGTTTTGCGATCAGGTTTTTTCGAAAATTCTCATTTTTTTCAATTTTTTGCAATAAAATTTCGTACATTTTCCTTTCTTGACAAAGCTCACCCAGAAAACTTCACAACACCGTTAGACCAAGAGTACATAATGATAAGAGTATGACAAGCCTAACACTCTATGCAGTGAAGGCCAAAACTATGCTATGCGCGCTATCGGCTGACCCCCCCACAGATTGACCCACTCTCACACAGCCCCTATATGGGTTCATAGTCCCAAACGGGGGTTACTCACTCGCTTAGCATGTTTTTTACATGCAAGTGTTAGTATTATAAAAATGACAGTTCTGACGCAGAGGCGCAGGAGGCGCTTGAGGCAGATCCTACGCAACTAGTTTGTGGCGCTCGAGGCACCTCATACCACCGACACACTTCTACAATATAACCAGCTGAAACCTGTTTCGTTAACCTACTTTCTTGCCTATAAATACTACTACACAAAGGTAAGTGTTTAGTCATGGCTACTGCCTTCATTGGTGTTGCGTGCATTGGAGTTCAGAAGTTGGGAGATATCCCTTTAGAGGTGACTGTGTTGATTCAACGGCTCAAGTCTCACCAGCCAGATATACATCATTTGTTTATTCGTGCTCCCTATGATCTGGAGAAACTAGCATCAAATCAACAGGAGACTATCCACTACATCACCAGACGATCATGTTTCGAATGGGATTGCAGTCCTCATCTACGAACCTGGGACCAAGCAATGGACCTCATCTCCAACATCTTGGAGGATGCCAATGTTGACAAGGTTATCACCAAGGATATTTCCCAGTGGAACATAATTCGTTCTGGGTTGATGGAAAGGGAAAACTTTGTCAGGGTAATAGAGGCTGGTTCCATGGGAGTTCCCAGCTACATGCTATTGAATGATGACGAAGGCAATGGCTCCTGTCTGGACCACATGCTAAAAGATGGAGCTAAATACTGCTCAGCTCACCGAGCTCATCAACTGCTAAACTTTTTCCTATTGTATATACA
>JASAND010020710.1:0-41661 GCA_030248195.1 Trissonchulus latispiculum | reverse complement strand
CTACTGAAACCATTTCTTTAATTTCCAACTTTTTGGAATAATTTGTTCACAAACATTCTGGTTACGTACTAAAAGGTTCGAAGCTTTAATTGCTGTAGGGGAATTTTCCATAATATGGACAGACAACACCCATTAAGAGCCCCCCCCCCAGAAGTTGAGAAATTTTTTAAAATTATCGGCAAAAACGCATTGAACAGTTGCATTCTTTTAGCTTTCGTTTTGAATATATACCTATTGTGCTAGACAGCAACAATTTTTGTGGCTCAGACTGCTTTTTATGATAAAAGATATATATGTACAAGACACTGGCGGATCCAAGATGTCGTGAGGGGGGCGGTAAAATGTTTCCAGCGGGGGGTCCGGGGGGCGGAGCCCCCCAGAAGTTGAAGAAATTTTTGTTTTTGCAATAAAATCGGTCTTCGGATCTTTAATTCTTTTCATAAACTCTTAAAAAAATTCTTAAAAATTCTGGACATTTTTAGGAAAAAGTGGTAATTTTCTCCGAAAAATCAGATGCATTTCAAGTTTTTCTTCATAAATGCAATAAATATTTGGTTAAAATGAAGGAAATTCGCGCCGAAGGCGAGAAATTTTGTTTTTTGCCCTTTTTCCTCTTTCTCTCCTTAATTTTTCCTGCCTTCGAATCGCGACGGGGGGGGGCGCCCCCCACCCATCCCTGGATCCGCCCCTGGTTCTAGAAACGATATTGAATCGTATGTACTAACTATATTACTATACTATCTTACAAATATTTGCACGCTGTACGTGAATAAATTATACGCAACCGGATAAGCAGATGTATTTGCGGAAACAACCTATATAGTAAAGGTTCGAAAAAAAATACACCGGCCGAGTCCGCTTAAAAAAAGGCTTGACAAAACTACTTTTTCGGCACTTTTTGCCAAAATTTGAAAATGTCGGGTTGGCGTAGAAGTTTTCTACGGAGATGGCCCAGCCAAACTGTACCCCATAATTGCTTCTAGTTTTTTTGGCAATAGGTTCGGGCGCCCCTGCGCCGCACAGTTGCGCAGCAGCGGGTGTATTTTTTTTTCGGACCCGCTGGGCACTTGGGTCCAAAATAAAAATACACCAGAAAATTCTTATTTTAGCTGCTAGAAATCGACCAGGTGTCGAGTTTCCGCGTTTTTAGCGGTATTTATGACTGTAGCATGCACTGAGGGTCTCCTCGGTTAGTTCCAAGGGGTCAATCTTTACCTTACTACAGTGTCGTATGATTGGCTTGAAAATTTGTCCTCAACTGAGCAGAACTTTACTGGAATGACTTTTAGCGCTGTTTTATGCTAGTATTTACAGCTATAGCAATGATTCCAGTAATATTCATTCAAGTTTAGAAGCGAGTAGCCTTTCGCTACTGCATTTTCAGGTCATCAACCCGGTGTAAATTGCTTGCGACAGTCTCGGTAACAAAAGTCGACGATACTCCAGGTAGTTAGAGAATTGAAACTAGTTGAAAAATGCTCAGGAAATTACGAATCCAGAGTAAACTTAACAAATAATACCGTAGTATGGTAAATTATAACGACTTTTTCTACGTTCACATGCTCAGATCGGGCAGACAGGTTTCTCAGCAGACAAGCTTTCAGCACTGAACTGAAAACTTACAATTTTTTCGACTTTGAATGAGCTAAATGATGGTTTATAATCAGTTGTGCCCATGGCTAGAGAATTAATAACAACGTAGACGACCCCTTCCGGTAGTCATTGGGATTCCTGAACTCATGTTAACAGCCATGAGCATCTATGACGGTTTTCAGAAGGTCTTCTAGATGTCTGCTGGATATTTATTTGTCGTTACGTTTGTTCAGAATAAAAAACAAAATATGGCCACTGAATAAGCAACATTATTGGCATTACTGTATATATATATGTTAAAAACAGTATCGGGCCAGATGAAAAAAGTTTTTCGGGCCATATGCGGTAGGCAGCCTATCTAATGAAAATTAACCACCATAGACTGGAAAGATGGGTCAATAGTCAACGGGAAATGCATGAGCAGCATCTGTATATACGATTTGTGTAGTCATTTTGGCGCTAAATAGTGAAAAGGCGAATTTTTGGCCCTGTATTTTTTTTCGACCCCGTGTATTTTTTTTCGATTTGGGTCCGAAAAAAATACAGTCAATTTTCAAAATTTTTCTGAAAGCGCAGGCCTTGCCCGGAAACTTTGGGCATGGGAAGAAACTAGACCCCACCCGACACATGCTGGGCCATATCCGGGATCTCTACGGCAATCCTATAAAAAGTTATCCAAAAAGTTGCCAAATCGTATTTTTTTTCGAACCTTTACTATAATCATGTCGTAATGCAGAAAACCATGGTAAATGATTGGAAAGCGGCGGGGGTCTGGGGGCGGCAGCCCCCAGCTAAAAGCTAGAGCTATTTTAAATATGAAGGGCTTGAAAACTATTTTTTCAGAGCACTTTTTGCAAAAATTTTCGAAAATGTGGCTGTGTATTTTGGTGTGTAAATTAGTTTTTCACTGTGTAAATTTATTTATTTTGTGTAAATACACGGTTTTTTACACAAAAAGAAAACCCTGCTTCAAAGGATGGCTGGCCAGTTGAGCAGGATCGAAAGTAGGACAGGGACTATGTTTTTGTAATTATCGCAGTAGACTGAGAGTAAGAGGATAGTTGAGCCGAACTTCAATGTTTTTATCATGGGGCAGCTCGGAGAGCGCCCCATAATATTGTAACGGGGTTCGTCTCAGTAAATCCCGTTACTCCGCCGAAATCTTTAAACATCCGTCGCAGCCACATTAACTCTTCCGCTCGGCTAGTCAGAATGGTCTCCGCTCCGTTAACAGGAAAAGACTTCCGCTTCTCGTATCACCAAACACCGCCGTTTCTAGTCAAGGACCTACCTACTAAGCACTAAGTCAGTCTCACGTACAGAGAACTGCACGCTTTGCTCTGCTAAGCAGAGAGCGCACTAAGAAACGCCGCCGCTCTCAACAATTCACTTTACTCCAACTGACTTCAAAATTACAATCTGCAAAACTTCAACAGCAACACCGACTAACAAAAAATGTTTTGACTACCACACCTCATAGCAAACACAAATACCAGCTATTAGAAAAACAAAGGGTTAAAAGTTTAGAAAAGAGAAAGGGGGATGTTTTGACTTTATACCCAAAGGTTAGAAAATAGACAAGGCGGTAGATTGGAAAATAAAACAAAACCAACGTTACAATATGAGCCAAAAAGGTACATTGCGTGTTTTCAAAATGCTTAATTAGGCATAACTAATTAACGGTAAGGAATTAAGAGCTAATATTTACATTTTTGAAATCTCCAGGCCAAGAGCTTTCGAATGATACCAAAATTGCCCGGAAAAAATGAACTTTGAAAATTTTCATTTTTCAGACCTACTTTCTAAGTGGGTTTTTGGGTTGCCGCTTTTTCAACAAAAAGGCAACCCTTTAACTTGGGTATGTCCGTTATTTATTATTTATTATTATTGGGTTGTCGCATTTTTTTTAAAAAAAGACAACCCTTTGTTATGGGAAAGTTTCTTTATTTTTTATTTATTATATCGGTAAACAATCTTGTCCCCCCCCTTTTTCTCGAGATTGGCTGGACCGATCGGGCTGAAATTATCAGTACCAGTTGGGGGTGGGGTGAAGTGGTACCGGAAGTGCGGGTAGCCCGATACCTCCCGGATTCCGGGAATGGCGGCTCCCGGAATTTTTAAAAATGGTAAGGGGGGACCAAGGGAAACGTAAAAATTTTTTGTCTCCGATTTCGCTCAAAAGTTGGTCATAGGGTAATTCGACCATGCTGATTTCGAAACTGAAATCGAAATTTCCGGAAAATTTCCGGATTTCGAGATATTCGTTACGGAAAATTCCGGATTTTGAAAAATTTCTTCAAAAGTAGTCGATATGGTACTCAAATGAAAGAGCTCGTCGAGCTGAGCAACTTTCCTTCTTGCAACATTTTCCTGAAATGTGTCTAGCGAAAGTTATAGCCGAAAAACTGAAAATCCGGGAATTCACGAAAACCCGGATTTTGGACCAAAAACTTTTTGTCTCGGATTTTGCTTAAAAGTTGGTCATAGGGTAAGTCGGTGGTGCTGATTTCGAAACTGAAATCGAAATTTCCGCAAAATTCACGGATTTCGAGATATTCGACCCGGAAAATTCCGGATTTTGAAAAATTTTTCGGAAACTGATCAATATGGTACTCAAATGAAAGAACTCGTCGAGCTGAGCAACTTTCCTTCTTGAGACATTTTCCGGAAATGCGTCCAGCGAAAATTACAGCCGAAAAACTGAAAATCCGGGAATTCCCGGAAAAACCGGAATTTTAAAAATTGTCCTAAAAGTTGTCAATATGGTACTTATTCGAAAGATCTCAGCGAGTAGGGAAAAAGTTGTGATAGGGCCAAAGTCTGAAAATGTTTTAAAACTGAGTTTGAGCCCGAGCCAATATAATAAACACAGAGGAATAAGAGGAAAATGCGCGACAACCCGTTGATGCCGCTAGGATTTATTGTGTTGCCCACTTTTCCAAAGGAATGGGCAACACCTTGTTATTGGTCTGTGCTTATTATTATTGGGTTGCCGCTTTTTCACAAAAAGGCAACCCTTTAACTTGGGTATGTCCGTTATTTATTATTATTGTGTTGCCCACTTTTCCAAAGGAAATGGCAACACCTTGTTATTGGTCTGTG
The DNA here is from genome assembly GCA_030248195.1 of Trissonchulus latispiculum. Lineage (NCBI taxonomy): Eukaryota > Metazoa > Nematoda > Enoplea > Enoplida > Ironidae > Trissonchulus > Trissonchulus latispiculum. Next base: position 36,966 of record JASAND010020710.1, on the reverse strand, counting down.
CTTATTATTGTGTTGCCCACTTTTCCAAAGGAATGGGCAACACTTTGTTATTGGTCTGTGCTTATTATTATTATTGGGTTGTCGCATTTTTTTTTAAAAAAAGACAACCCTTTGATATGGCTAAGTTTCTTTATTTATTTATTTATTGGGTTCCCGCCCTTTTCCAAAGGGTTTGGAACCCTATGTTCTGGACATGTTTATTATTGGGTTCCCGCCCTTTTCCAAAGGGTTTGGAACCCTATGTTCTGGACATGTTTATTTTTCTTCTTCTTATTATTATTGTTCACATTTTCGTGTCCCCCCTGTCTATCTCGCGATTGGGAAGGGGTAGAGAGGTAGTTGATACCTCATTTTGAAGGTCTTGACTTGAACTGCTCCCGGAAGCGCGGGGAGCCCCGGGGGAGCAGAGGTGCTCCCGGAGCAGCCCCGTGAGTAAAATGAGTAAAATAAAAAAGTTGTCCAAATGAGCTAATTTTGGTATCATTCGAAAGCTCTCGGCGAGTAATGAAAAAGTTGTAATAGGATCAAGGCCTGAAAATGCACCCATTTTGAGTTATGAGGCCGAAAATGGTCAAAAATGGCCAAAAACGACCAAAACGGCCGTTTGAAGGGTTTTCCGCCTTTATCTCAAGCTAGAGTCAACTAGTTGGCCTGAAATTTGGCATGTAGGGTGGCACCCGATGCGGGAAGACCCTCCGGGCACCTGGGTACCATAGTGTCACACAATTCGCAATTACTCGATACGGTGATGCTGCAAATGGTCAAAATTGAAAGTGACGAAAACCCCCCAATATGGATATCATTCGAAAGCTCTCGTTGCGTGGATAAAAAGTTGTAATAGGGCCAAGGCGTCAAAGTGTAGGAAAAATGAGTTACGGGGCCTCAAAGGGGTCAAAAATTGCCAGAAACAGGTCAAAATGGGTCAAAATTGAAAATTGTCGGATCCGATCGATAACGATGTCATTCGAAAGCTCTCGTTGAGTAGATAAAAAGTTGTAATAGGGGTAAAGCGCCAAAATGTAAGAGAAGTGAGTTACGGGGCCTCATAGGGGTCAGAAATGGCCAAAAACGGTCACAATGGGTCAAAATTAAAAGTTGTCGGAAACCTCCCATTATGGGTATCATTCGAAAGCTCTCGTTGCGTAGGTAAAACGTGATAATAGGGGTTAAGCGCCAAAATGTAGCACAAATGAGTTACAGAGCCTCAAAAGGGTCAAAAATGGCCAAAACCGCTCAAAATGGGTCAAAATTAAAAATAGTCAGAAACCCACAATATGGATATCAATCGAAAGTTCTTCTTACGTAGATAAAAAATTGTAATAGAGCGAAAGCACGGGCTCGGGCGTGCGAAGTAGCAAAGGCTCGGGAAGCGGCGAAAAAAAGGCGGTCAAGAAACAGAGCAGCCGAATCCAAAAAGAAGGAAGATGAGGCTGCTTCATCGGGTGGGGGTTTGGAAGCTGGTAACAATGATGGTGTAAATGACTCTGGTGGTGAGTTGTCAGGTTGTAGTGTGGCTCGTGGTGCAGCGTCGGACAGAACTGAATACTTCCGTGACTACAGGAGGAGACAACGATCGAATTCGGCTGTGGTTGAAAGGGAGAAGACGCAGCGAGATAGACGTTTGAGTGATAGCTTCGAAACAGAGCTGCAACGAAGGCGTATGGCAGCTCGCATGGAGGATCCGGTGGAAAGGGAGCGGCAACTGGGCAGAATGGCTGCTCGGTACAAGGACCCTGTGGAAAGGGAGCGGCAACTGGGCAGGATGACTCGATACGGTGATGCTGCAAATGGTCAAAATTGAAAGTGACGAAAACCCCCCAATATGGATATCATTCGAAAGCTCTCGTTGCGTGGATAAAAAGTTGTAATAGGGCCAAGGCGTCAAAATGTGGGAGAAATGAGTTACGGGGCCTCAAAGGGGTCAAAAATGGGCAAAACCGGTCAAAACGGGTCAAATTAAAAGTTGTCGGATAATGTTGATACTGGTATCAATCGAAAGCTCTCGTTGCGTAGATAAAAAGTTGTAATGGTGGCAAAGCCTGAAAACAAATCTAATCACAGAAAATAAGCCCAAGTGCTCGGGGAAAATGTCGGGCGGGAACCACTTGATGCCTTTTGACTTATTCTTATTCTTCTTATTATTGTTCACATTTTCGTGTCCCCCCTGTCTATCTCGAGATTGGGAAGGGGTAGAGAGGTGGTTGATACCTCATTTTGAAGGTCTTGACTTGAACTGCTCCCGGAAGCGCGGGGAGCCCCGGGGGAGCAGAGGTGCTCCCGGAGCACCCCCGTGAGTAAAAATGAGTAAAATAAAAAAGTTGTCCAAATGAGCTAATTTTGGTATCGTTCGAAAGCTCTCGGCGAGTAATGAAAAAGTTGTAATAGGGTCAAGCCCTGAAAATGCACCCGTTTTGAGTTATGAGGCCGAAAATGGTCAAAAATGGCCAAAAACGGCCAAAACGGCCGTTTGAAGGGGTTTTCCGCCTTTATCTCGAGCTAGAGTCAACTAGTTGGCCTGAAATTTGGCATGTAGGGTGGCACCCGATGCGGGAAGACTCTCCGGGCACCTGGGTACCATAGTGTCACACAATTCGCAATTACTCGATACGGTGATGCTGCACATGGTCAAAATTGAAAGTGACGAAAACCCCCCAATATGGATATCATTCGAAAGCTCTCGTTGCGTGGATAAAACGTTGTAATAGGGCCAAGGCGTGAAAGTGTAGGAAAAATGAGTTACGGGGCCTCAAAGGGGTCAAAAATGGCCAGAAACAGGTAAAAATGGGTCAAAATTGAAAATTGTCGGATCCGATCGATACCGATGTCATTCGAAAGCGCTCGTTGAGTAGATAAAAAGTTGTGATAGGACCGAAGCTCCAAAATGTAGGACAAATGAGTTACGGGGCCCCAAAAGGGTCAAAAATGGTTAAAACCGGTCAAAATGGGTCAAAATTGAAAATTGTCGGATCCGATTAATACTGGTGTCATTCGAAAGCTCTCGTTACGTATATAGATAAAAAGTTGTAATAGGGCCAAAGCAGCAGAATGTCGGAAAAATGAGTTACGGGGCCTCAAAAGGGTCAAAAATGGTTAAAACCGGTCAAAATGGGTCAAAATTGAAAGTAACCGAAACCCAACAATATGGGTGCCATTCGAAAGCTCTCGTTGCGTAGATAAAAAGTTGTAATAGGGCTAACGCGTCAAAATATAGGACAAATGAGTTATGGGGCCTCGAATATTATAAACTCATTCTATAAGCAGAAAAATGTCGGGCGGGAACCACTTGATGCCTTTTGACTTATTTATTTATTATTCCGGTCAACATTTGTGTCCCCCCCCTTTTTCTCGAGATTGGCTGGACCGATCGGGCTGAAATTCTCAGCATAGTTGTAGGGTGACCTGAAGTGCTCCCGTTTGTAAGGGCATGCCGATATCTCCCGGATTCCGGGAATGGCGAATCCCGGAATTTTAAAAATCGTAAGGGGGGACCAAGGGAAACGTAAAAATTTTTTGTCTCCGATTTTGCTTAAAAGTTGGTCATAGGGTAAGTCGACCACGCTGATTTCGAAACTGAAATCGAAATTTTCGGAAAATTTCCGGATTTCGAGATATTCGACCCGGAAAATTCCGGATTTTGAAAAAATTTTCCAAAAGTGGTCGATATGGTACTCAAATGAAAGAGCTCGTCGAGCTGAACAACTTTCCTTCTTGCGACATTTTCCGGAAATGCGTCTAGCGAAAGTTATAGCCTAAAAACTGAAAATCCGGGAATTCACGAAAACCCGGATTTTGGACTTAAAACTTTTTTGTCTCGGATTTTGCTTAAAAGTTGGTCATAGGGTAATTCGACCACGCTGAGTTCGAAACTGGAATCGAAATTTCCGGAAAATTTACGGATTTCGAGATATTCGATCCGGAAAATTCCGGATTTTGAAAAATTTGCTCAAAACTGGTCAATATGGTACTTAAACGAAAGAGCTCGTCGCGCCGAGTAATTTTTATTATTGCCGTATTTTCTGAAAATGTTTCTGGCGAAAGTTATGGCCGCAGATTGGAAAATCCGTAATTTCCGGAAAAACAGGAATTTTAAAAAATTGTCCTAAAACTTGTCAATATGGTACTTATTCGAAAGCTCACAGCGAGTAGGGAAAAAGTTGTGATAGGGCCAAAGTCTGAAAATGTTCCAAAACTGAGTTTTAGCCCGAGCCAATATAAGCACAGAGGAATAAGAGGAAACTGCGCGACAACCCGTTGATGCCGGTAGGATTTATTATTATTATTATCCGTCTGTCCCCCCCCTAGATCTCGAGATTGGGAAGGGGTACAGGGGTGGTTGATACCTCATTTTGAAGCCCTTGACTAGGACATCTCCGGGAAGCAAGATGGCTCCGATACCTTACGGAATCCGGGAATGGCGAATCCCGGAATTTTTCGGTTGGTAAGGGGGGACCAAGGCGAAATTTCAAAATCCAAAATTTGGTCAAAAATTTTTTGTCTCCGATTTCGCTCAAAAGTTGGTCATAGGGCAACTCGACCACGCTGATTTCGAAACTGAAATCGAAATTTCCGGAAAATTTACGGATTTCGAGATATTCGCTCCGGAAAATTCCGAATTTTGAAAAATTTCTCCGAAAGTGGTCGATATGGTACTCAAATGAAAGAGCTCATCGAGCTGAGTAATTTTTATCATTACCATACTTTCCGGAAATGTTTCTAGCGAAAGTTATGGCCGCAGATTGGAAAATCCGGAATTCCGGGAAAAACCGGATTTTCAAAAATTCGTTGAAACACGGGCAATATGGTACTTAATTGAAAGCTCTTGGAGTCCTGGGACAGATTTCCTGAACAGAAATAACTTAAAAAGTATCTAGCAAAATCTATACCCCAAAGGGCCGTGTTGTGGGCAACACATTCTTGCAGTAGCGCTAGTTATTGGGTTGTCGCATTTTTTTAAAAAAAAGACAACCCTTTGTTATGGCTAAGTTTCTTTATTTATTTATTTATTTATTTATTTATTATTCCGGTCAACATTTGTGTCCCCCCCTTTTTCTCGAGATTGGCTGGACCGATCGGGCTGAAATTCTCACCATAGTTGTAGGGTGACCTGAAGTGCTCCCGTTTGTAAGGGCATCCCGATATCTCCCGGATTCCGGGAATGGCGAATCCCGGAATTTTAAAAATCGTAAGGGGGGACCAAGGGAAACGTAAAAATTTTTTGTCTCCGATTTTGCTTAAAAGTTGGTCATAGGGTAAGTCGACCACGCTGATTTCGAAACTGAAATCGAAATTTCCGGAAAATTTCCGGATTTCGAGATATTCGACCCGGAAAATTCCGGATTTTGAAAAATTTCTCCGAAAGTGGTCGATATGGGGCTCAAATGAAAGAGCTCGTCGAGCTGAACAACTTTCCTTCTTGTGACATGTTCCGGAAATGCGTCTAGCGAAAGTTATAGCCGAAAAACTGAAAATCCGGGAATTCACGAAAACCCGGATTTTGGACTTAAAAATTTTTTGTCTCCGATTTTGCTTAAAAGGTTGTCATAGGGTAAGTCGACCACGCTGATTTCGAAACTGAAATCGAAATTTCCGGAAAATTTACGAATTTCGAGATATTCGATCCGGAAAATTCCGGATTTTGAAAAATTTCTCCGAAAGTAGTCGATATGGGGCTCAAATGAAAGAGCTCGTCGAGCTGAGCAAGTTTCCTTCTTGCGACATTTTCTGATGTTGCGTCTAGCGAAAGTTATAACCGAAAAACTAAAAATCCGGTAATTAACGGAAAACCCGAATTTTAAAAAATTGTCTCAAAAGTAGTCGATATGGTACTCATCTGAAAGCCCTCAACGAGTAGGAAAAAATTTGTAATTGATCCAAGTTTTGAAAATGTACCAATACTGAGTTTTGACCCTTTAGATAAGAGGAAAATGGCTGCGACAACCCGTTGATGCCGGTAGGATTTATTATTATTATTATTATTATTATCCGTCTGTCCCCCCCCTAGATCTCGAGACTGGGAAGGGGTACAGGGGTGGTTGATACCTCATTTTGAAGCCCTTGACTAGGACATCTCCGGGAAGCAAGATGGCTCCGATACCTTCCGGATTCCGGGAATGGCGAATCCCGGAATTTTTCGGTTGGTAAGGGGGGACCAAGGCGAAATTTCAAAATCCAAAATTTGGTCAAAAATTTTTTGTCTCCGATTTCGCTCAAAAGTTGGTCATAGGGTAATTCGACCAAGCTGATTTCAAAACTCAAATCGAAATTTCCGGAAAATTTACGGATTTCGAGATATTCGCCCCGGAAAATTTCGGATTTTTAAAAATTTCTCTAAAAGTGGTCGATATGGTATTCTATCGAAAGAGCTCGTCGAGCTGAACAACTTTCCTTCTTGCGACATTTTCCGCAAATGCGTGTAGCGAAAGTTATGTCCGAAAAACTGAAAATCCGGGAATTCGCGAAAACCCGGATTTTGGTCCAAAAAATTTTTTGTCTCCGATTTCGCTCAAAAGTTGGTCATAGGGTAACTCGACCACGCTGATTTCGAAACTGAAATCGAAATTTCCGGAAAATTTACGGATTTCGAGATATTCGCCCCGGAAAATTTCGGATTTTTAAAAATTTCTCTAAAAGTGGTCGATATGGTACTCTACCGAAAGAGCTCGTCGAGCTGAACAACTTTCCTTCTTGCGACATTTTCCGGAAATGCGTGTAGCGAAAGTTATGGCCGAAAAACTGAAAATCCGGATTTTGAAAAATTTTTCCGAAAGTGGTCGATATGGTACTCAAACGAAAGCGCTCGTCGTGCTGAGTAATTTTCATCATTACCGTATTTTCCGGAAATGTTTCTGGTGAAAGTTATAGCAGAAAAATAAACAGAAAACCAGTTGTGGGCAACACATTCTTGCAGTAGCGCTAGTTGTGTTGCCCACTTTTCCAAAGGAATGGGCAACACTTTGTTATCGTTCTGTGCTTATTATTATCCGTCTGTCCCCCCCTAGATCTCGAGATCGGAAAGGGGTACAGGAGTGGTTGATACCTTATTTTGAAGCCCTTGACTAGGACATCTCCCGGAAGCAAGATGGTTCCGAAATTCCGGGTTTTGAAAATTCGGATTTTTTCGGATGGTAAGGGGGGGCCAAGGCGAAATTTCAAAAATCCAAAATTTTGTCAAAAATTTTTTGTCTCCGATTTGGCTCAAAAGTCGGTCATAGGGTAATTCGACCACGCTGATTTCGAAACTGAAATCGAAATTCCCGGAAAATTTACGGTTTTCGAGATATTTGATCCGGAAAATTCCGGATTTTGAAAAATTTCTCCAAAAGTGGTCGATATGATACTCAAATGAAAGAGCTCGGCGAGCTGGGTAATTTTTATCATTACCATATTTTCCCGAAATGTTTCTAGCGAAAGTTATGGCCGCAGATTGGAAAATCCGGAATTTCCGGAAAAAACCGGATTTTCAAAAATTCGTTGAAACATGGGCAATATGGTACTTAATTGAAAGCTCTTTGAGTCCTGGGACAGATTTCCTGAACGGAAATAACTTAAATCGTATCTAGCAAAACCTATACCCCAAAGGAATGTGTTGTGGGCAACACATTCTTGCAGTAGCGCTAGTTTATTATTATTATTATTCTCCGGATTCTTGTCCCCCCCCTCTATCTCGAGATTGGGAAGGGGTAGAGAGGTGGTTGATACCTCATTTTGAAGGTCTTGACTTGAACTGCTCCCGGAAGCGCGGGGAGCCCCGGGGGAGCAGAGGTGCTCCCGGAGCACCCCCGTGAGTAAAAATGAGTAAAATAAAAAAGTTGTGGAAATGAGCTAATTTTGGTATCATTCGAAAGCTCTCGACGAGTAATGAAAAAGTTGTAATAGAGTCAAGGCCTGAAAATGCACCCATTTTGAGTTATGAGGCCGAAAATGGTCAAAAATGGCCAAAAACGGACAAAATGGGTCAAAATTGAAAGTTCTCAGATCGGACTCATGTCGGTATCATTCGAAAGCTCTCGTTGCGTAGATAAAAAGTTGTAATAGGGCCAAGGCACCAAAATGTGCAGAAAATGGGCTACGGGGACTCAAATGGGTCAAAAATGGCCAAAATCGGTCACAATGGGTCAAAATTGAAAGTAACCAAAACCGCCCAATATGGATATCATTCGAAAGCTCTCGTTGCGTAGATAAAATGTTGTAATAGGGCCAAAGCACCAAAATGTACAGAAATTGAATTACGGGGCCTCAAAGGGGTCAAATATGGCCAAAGCCGGCCAAAATGGGTCAAAATCACAAGTTATGGAAAACGACAATATGGGTATCAATCGAAAGATCTCTTTGAGTATATAAAAAGCTGTCATAGGGACAAGGGGTAATATCGTAGGATAATTGACTTATCCTATTTATAAGAGGAAAAATGCAGCGGCAACCCGTTCATGCCACTTTGCTTGTTGGGTTCCCGCCCTTTTCCAAAGGGTTTGGAACCCTATGTTCTGGACATGTTTATTCTTATTATTATTGTGTTGCCCACTTTTCCAAAGGAAATGGCAACACCTTGTTATTGGTCTGTGCTTATTATTATCCGTCTGTCCCCCCCCTAGATCTCGAGATTGGGAAGGGTTACAGGTATGGTTGATACCTTATTTGGAAGCCCTTTACTAGGACATCTCCCGGAAGCAAGATGGTTCCGAAATTCCGGGTTTTGGAAATTCGTATTTTTTTCGGATGGTAAGGGGGGACCAAGGCGAAATTTCTAAAATCCAAAATTTGGCCAAAAATTTTTTGTCTCGGATTTGGCTCCAAAGTCGGTCATAGGGTAATTCAACCACGCTAATTTCGAAACTGAAATCGAAATTTCCGAAAAATTTACGGATTTCGAGATATTTGATCCGGAAAATTCCGGATTTTGAAAAATTTCTCCAAAAGTGGTCGATATGGTACTCAAATGAAAGAGCTCGTAGAGCTAGGTAATTTTTATCATTATCATATTTTCCGGAAATGTTTCTAGCGAAAGTTATGGACGCAGATCGGAAAATCCGGAGTTTCCGGAAAAAACCGGATTTTCAAAAATTCGTTGAAACATGAGCCATATGGTACTTAATTGAAAGCTCTAGGAGTTCTGGGACAGATTTCCTGAACAGAAACAGCTTAACAGGTATCTAGCAAAATCTATACCACAAAGGAACGTGTTGTGGGCAACACATTCTTGCAGTAGCGCTAGTTATTCTTATTCTTATTATTGTTCACATTTTCGTGTACCCCCCCTCTATCTCGAGATTGGAAAGGGGTAGAGAGGTGGTTGATACCTCATTTTGAAGGTCTTGACTTGAACTGCTCCCGGAAGCGCGGGGAGCCCCGGGGGAGCAGAGGTGCTCCCGGAGCACCCCCGTGAGTAAAAATGAGTAAAATAAAAAAGTTGTCCAAATGAGCTAATTTTGGTATCATTCGAAAGCTCTCGTCGAGCCATGAAAAAGTTGTAATTGGGTCAAGGCCTGAAAATGCACCCATTTTTAGTTATGAGGAGAAAAATGGTCAAAAATGGCCAAAAACGGCCAAAACGGCCGTTTGAAGGGGTTTTCCGCCTTTATCTCGAGCTAGAGTCAACTAGTTGGCCTGAAATTTGGCATGTAGGGTGGCACCCGATGCGGGAAGACCCTCCGGGCACCTGGGTTCCATAGTGTCAGGCAATTAGCAATTACTCGATACGGTGATGCTGCAAATGGTCAAAATTGAAAGTGACGGAAACCCCCCAATATGGGTATCATTCGAAAGCTCTCGTTGCGTAGGTAAAAAGTTGTAATAGGGGTAAAGCGTCAAAATGTAGGACAAATGAGTTACGGGGCTCCAAAGGGGTCAAAAATAGCCAGAAACGGTCAAAATGGGCCAAAACTGAAAATTGTCGGATACGGCTGATATCGGTGTCATTCGAAAGCTCTCGTTGCGTGGATAAAAAGTTGTAATAGGGCCAAAGCGTCAAAATGTAGGACAAATGAGTTACGTGGTTCCAAAGGGGTCAAAAATGGCCAGAAACGGTAAAAATGGGCCAAAATTAAAAGTTGTCGGAAACCCCCCAATATGGATACCATTCGAAAGCTCTCGATGTGTGGATAAAAAGTTGCAATAGTGCTCACGCACCAAAATGTGGGAAAAATGAGATACGAGGCCGCAAAATGGTCAAAAATGACCAAAAACGGTCAAAATGGGTAAAAACTGAAAGTAACGGAAACTGTCTAATATTGGTATCATTCGAAAGCTCTCGTTACGTAGATAAAAAGTTGTAATAGAGCCAACGCACCAAAATGTGGGGAAAATGAGATACGGAGCCTCAAGGAGATCAAAAATGGCCAAAACGGGTCAAAATGGGTCAAAATTGAAAGTAACGGAAACCCAACAATCTGGGTATCATTCGAAAGCTCTCGTTACGTAGATAAATAGTCGTAATAGGGTTAACGCGTCAAAATATAGGACAAATGAGTTATGGGACCCCGAATATTATAAACTCATTCTATAAACGGAAAAATGTCGGGCGGGAACCACTTGATGCCTTTTGACTTATTATTATTATTGTGTTGCCCACTTTTCCTAAAGGAATGGGCAACACTTTGTTATTGGTCTGTGCTTATTATTATTATGATTATTATTATTATTATTATCCGTCTGTCCCCCCCCCTAGATCTCGATATTGGGAAGGGGTACAGGGGTGGTTGATACCTCATTTTGAAGCCCTTAACTAGGACATCTCCGGGAAGCAAGATGGCTCCGATATCTTCCGGATTCCGGGAATGGTGAATCCCGGAATTTTTCGGTTGGTAAGGGGGGACCAAGGCGAAATTTCAAAATCCAAAATTTGGTCAAAAATTTTTTGTCTCCGATTTCGCTCAAAAGTTGGTCATAGGGTAACTCGACCACGCTGATTTCGAAACTGAAATCGAAATTGCCGGAAAATTTACGGATGTCGAGATATTAGACCCGGAAAATTCCGGATTTTGAAAAATTTCTTCAAAAGTGGTTGATATGGTACTCAAATGAAAGAGCTCGTCGAGCTGAACAACTTTCCTTCTTGCGACATTTTCCGGAAATGCGTCTAGCGAAAGTTATGGCCGAAAAACTGAAAATCCGGGAATTCACGGAAACCCGGATTTTGGACCAAAAAATTTTTTGTCTCCGATTTCGCTCAAAAGTTGGTCATAGGGTAACTCGACCGCGCTGATTTCGAAACTGAAATCGAAATTTCCGGAAAATTTCCGGATTTCGAGATATTCGATCCGGAAAATTCCGGATTTTGAAAAATTTTTCCGAAAGTGGTCGATATGGTACTCAAATGAAAGCGCTCGTCGTGCTGAGTAATTTTCATCATTACCGTATTTTCCGGAAATGCTTCTGGTGAAAGTTATGGCAGAAAAATAAACAGAAAAACCATTTGTGGGCAACACATTCTTGCAGTAGCGCTAGTTATTATTATTATTATTATCCGTCTGTCCCCCCCCTAGATCTCGAGATTGGGAAGGGGTACAGGGGTGGTTGATACCTCATTTTGAAGATATTCACTTGGACGTTGGATCCTCAGTTGGGCAGTCCGATACCTTCCGGAATCCGGGAATGGCGAATCCCGGAATTTTTCGGTTGGTAAGGGGGGACCAAGGCGAAATTTCAAAATCCAAAATTTGGTCAAAAATTTTTTCTCTCCGATTTCGCTCAAAAGTTGGTCATAGGGCAACTCGACCACGCTGATTTCGAAACTGAAATCGAAATTTTCGAAAACTTTCCGGATTTCGAGATATTCGACCCGGAAAATTCCGAATTTTGAAAAATTTCTCCGAAAGTGGTCGATATGGTACTCAAATGAAAGAGCTCATCGAGCTGAGTAATTTTTATCATTACCATACTTTCCGGAAATGTTTCTAGCGAAAGTTATGGCCGCAGATTGGAAAATCCGGAATTCCGGGAAAAACCGGATTTTCAAAAATTCGTTGAAACACGGGCAATATGGTACTTAATTGAAAGCTCTTGGAGTCCTGGGACAGATTTCCTGAACAGAAATAACTTAAAAAGTATCTAGCAAAATCTATACCCCAAAGGGCCGTGTTGTGGGCAACACATTCTTGCAGTAGCGCTAGTTATTGGGTTGTCGCATTTTTTTAAAAAAAGACAACCCTTTGATATGGCTAAGTTTCTTTATTTATTTATTTATTTATTTATTGGGTTCCCGCCCTTTTCCAAAGGGTTTGGAACCCTATGTTCTGGACATGTTTATTTTTCTTCTTCTTATTATTATTGTTCACATTTTCGTGTCCCCCCTGTCTATCTCGCGATTGGGAAGGGGTAGAGAGGTAGTTGATACCTCATTTTGAAGGTCTTGACTTGAACTGCTCCCGGAAGCGCGGGGAGCCCCGGGGGAGCAGAGGTGCTCCCGGAGCAGCCCCGTGAGTAAAATGAGTAAAATAAAAAAGTTGTCCAAATGAGCTAATTTTGGTATCATTCGAAAGCTCTCGGCGAGTAATGAAAAAGTTGTAATAGGATCAAGGCCTGAAAATGCACCCATTTTGAGTTATGAGGCCGAAAATGGTCAAAAATGGCCAAAAACGACCAAAACGGCCGTTTGAAGGGTTTTCCGCCTTTATCTCAAGCTAGAGTCAACTAGTTGGCCTGAAATTTGGCATGTAGGGTGGCACCCGATGCGGGAAGACCCTCCGGGCACCTGGGTACCATAGTGTCACACAATTCGCAATTACTCGATACGGTGATGCTGCAAATGGTCAAAATTGAAAGTGACGAAAACCCCCCCAATATGGATATCATTCGAAAGCTCTCGTTGCGTGGATAAAAAGTTGTAATAGGGCCAAGGCGTCAAAGTGTAGGAAAAATGAGTTACGGGGCCTCAAAGGGGTCAAAAATTGCCAGAAACAGGTCAAAATGGGTCAAAATTGAAAATTGTCGGATCCGATCGATACCGATGTCATTCGAAAGCTCTCGTTGAGTAGATAAAAAGTTGTAATAGGGGTAAAGCGCCAAAATGTAAGAGAAGTGAGTTACGGGGCCTCATAGGGGTCAGAAATGGCCAAAAACGGTCACAATGGGTCAAAATTAAAAGTTGTCGGAAACCTCCCATTATGGGTATCATTCGAAAGCTCTCGTTGCGTAGGTAAAACGTGATAATAGGGGTTAAGCGCCAAAATGTAGCACAAATGAGTTACAGAGCCTCAAAGGGGTCAAAAATGGCCAAAACCGCTCAAAATGGGTCAAAATTAAAAATAGTCAGAAACCCACAATATGGATATCAATCGAAAGTTCTTCTTACGTAGATAAAAAATTGTAATAGAGCGAAAGCACGGGCTCGGGCGTGCGAAGTAGCAAAGGCTCGGGAAGCGGCGAAAAAAAGGCGGTCAAGAAACAGAGCAGCCGAATCCAAAAAGAAGGAAGATGAGGCTGCTTCATCGGGTGGGGGTTTGGAAGCTGGTAACAATGATGGTGTAAATGACTCTGGTGGTGAGTTGTCAGGTTGTAGTGTGGCTCGTGGTGCAGCGTCGGACAGAACTGAATACTTCCGTGACTACAGGAGGAGACAACGATCGAATTCGGCTGTGGTTGAAAGGGAGAAGACGCAGCGAGATAGACGTTTGAGTGATAGCTTCGAAACAGAGCTGCAACGAAGGCGTATGGCAGCTCGCATGGAGGATCCGGTGGAAAGGGAGCGGCAACTGGGCAGAATGGCTGCTCGGTACAAGGACCCTGTGGAAAGGGAGCGGCAACTGGGCAGGATGACTCGATACGGTGATGCTGCAAATGGTCAAAATTGAAAGTGACGAAAACCCCCCAATATGGATATCATTCGAAAGCTCTCGTTGCGTGGATAAAAAGTTGTAATAGGGCCAAGGCGTCAAAATGTGGGAGAAATGAGTTACGGGGCCTCAAAGGGGTCAAAAATGGGCAAAACCGGTCAAAACGGGTCAAATTAAAAGTTGTCGGATAATGTTGATACTGGTATCAATCGAAAGCTCTCGTTGCGTAGATAAAAAGTTGTAATGGTGGCAAAGCCTGAAAACAAATCTAATCACAGAAAATAAGCCCAAGTGCTCGGGGAAAATGTCGGGCGGGAACCACTTGATGCCTTTTGACTTATTTATTTATTATTCCGGTCAACATTTGTGTCCCCCCCCTTTTTCTCGAGATTGGCTGGACCGATCGGGCTGAAATTCTCACCATAGTTGTAGGGTGACCTGAAGTGCTCCCGTTTGTAAGGGCATCCCGATATCTCCCGGATTCCGGGAATGGCGAATCCCGGAATTTTAAAAATCGTAAGGGGGGACCAAGGGAAACGTAAAAATTTTTTGTCTCCGATTTTGCTTAAAAGTTGGTCATAGGGTAAGTCGACCACGCTGATTTCGAAACTGAAATCGAAATTTCCGGAAAATTTCCGGATTTCGAGATATTCGACCCGGAAAATTCCGGATTTTGAAAAATTTCTCCAAAAGTGGTCGATATGGTACTCAAATGAAAGAGCTCACCGAACTGAGCAACTTTCCTTCTTGCGACATTTTCCGGAAATGCGTCTAGCGAAAGTTATAGCCGAAAAACTGAAAATCCGGGAATTCACGAAAACCCGGATTTTGGACTTAAAAATTTTTTGTCTCGGATTTTGCTTAAAAGTTGGTCAAAGGGTAATTCGACCACGCTGATTTCGAAACTGAAATCGAAATTTCCGGAAAATTTCCGGATTTCGAGATATTCGGCCCGGAAAGTTCCGGATTTTGAAAAATTTTTCCGAAAGTGGTCGATATGGTACTCAAATGAAAGAACTCGTCGAGCTGAGCAACTTTCCTTCTTGCGACATTTTTAGAAAATGCGCCTAGCGAAAGTTCCGTCCGAAAAACCGAAAATCCGGGAATTCCCGGAAAATCGGAATTTTTAAAAATTGTCTCAAAAGTAGTCGATATGGTACTCATTTGAAAGCCCTCAACGAGTAGGAAGAAGGTTGCAATAGAACCAAGTTCTGAAAATGTACCAAAACTGAGTTTTGGCCCTTTAGATAAGAGGAAAATGGCTGCGACAACCCGTTGATGCCGGTAGGATTTATTGGGTTCCCGCCCTTTTCCAAAGGGTTTGGAACCCTATGTTCTGGACATGTTTATTATTCTTATTATTATTGGGTTGCCGCTTTTTCAACAAAAAGGCAACCCTTTAACTTGGGTATGTCCGTTATTTATTATTTATTATTATTATTTATTATTATTATTCTCCGGATTCTTGTCCCCCCCCTCTATCTCGAGATTGGAAAGGGGTAGAGAGGTGGTTGATACCTCATTTTGAAGGTCTTGACTTGAACTGCTCCCGGAAGCGGGGGGAGCCCCGGGGGGGCAGAGGTGCTCCCGGAGCAGCCCCGTGAGTAAAAATGAGTAAAATAAAAAAGTTGTCCAAATGAGCTAATTTTGGTATCATTCGAAAGCTCTCGGCGAGTAATGAAAAAGTTGTAATAGGGTCAAGGCCTGAAAATGCACCCATTTTGAGTTATGAGGCCGAAAATAGTCAAAAATGGCCAAAAACGGCCAAAATGGGTCAAAATTGAAAGTTCTCAGAGCGGACTCATGTCGGTATCATTCGAAAGCTCTCATTATGTAGATGAAAAGTTGTAATAGGGCCAACGCACCAAAGTGGAGGAGAAATGAGTTACGGAGCCTCAAATGTGTCAAAAATAACCAAAATCGGTCAAAATGGGTCAAAATTGAAAGTAACCGAAACCGCCCAATATGGGTATCATTCGAAAGCTGTCGTTGCGTAGATAAAAAGTTGTAATAGGGCCAAGGCACCAAAATGTGCAGAAAATGGGCTACGGGGACTCAAAGGGGTCGAAAATGACCAAAACTGGGCAAAATGGGTCAAAAATAAAAGTTGTCGAAACTCCACAATATGGGTGTCATTCGAAAGCTCTCGTTCAGTGGATAAAAAGTTGTAATAGAGCCAAAGCTCTTAAGTGTACGCAGTTTCAAATATGACTCCTGATAAGAGGAAAAATGCCAGCGGCAACCCATTCATGCCACTTTGCTTGTTATTATTATTATTATTGTCCACAATTTCGTGTCCCCCCCCTCTATCTCGAGATTGGGAAATGGTAGAGAGGTGGTTGATACCTCATTTTGAAGGTCTTGACTTGAACTGCTCCCGGAAGCGCGGGGAGCCCCGGGGGAGCAGAGGTGCTCCCGGAGCACCCCCGTGAGTAAAAATGAGTAAAATAAAAAAGTTGTCCAAATGAGCTAATTTTGGTATCATTCGAAAGCTCTCGGCGAGTAATGAAAAAGTTGTAATAGGGTCAAGGCCTGAAAATGCACTCATTTTGAGTTATGAGGCCGAAAATGGTCAAAAATGGCCAAAAACGGCCAAAACGGCCGTTTGAAGGGGTTTTCCGCCTTTATCTCGAGCTAGAGTCAACTAGTTGGCCTGAAATTTGGCATGTAGGGTGGCGCCCGATGCGGGAAGGCCCTCCAGGCACCTGGGTTCCATAGCGCCAGGCAATTAGCAATTACTCGATACGGTGATGCTGCTAATGGTGAAAATTGAAAGTGACGGAAACCCCCGAATATGGGTATCGTTTGAAAGCTCTCGTTGCGTGGATAAAAAGTTGTAATAGGGCCAAGGCGTCAAAATGTAGGAAAAATGAGTTACGGAGCCTCAAAGGGGTCAAAAATGGCCAAAACCGGTCAAAATGGGTCAAAAATAAAAGTTGTCGAGAACCTCACAATATGGGCATCATTCGAAAGCTCTCGTTGCGTAGGTAAAAAGTTGTAATAGGCGTAAAGCGCCAAAATGTAGGAAAAATGAGTTACGGGGCCTCAAAGGGGTCAAAAATGACCAGAACCGGTCAAAATGGGTCAAAATTGAAAGTTGTCCAATTGGGTCGATATGGGTATCATTCGAAAGTTCTCGTTGCGTAGATAAAAAGTTGTAATAGGGCCAAAGCTTAAAAATGTCGGAAAAATGAGTTACAGAGCCATAAATGGGCCAAAAATGGCCAAAATCGGTCAAAATGGGACAAAATAGAAAATTGTCGGATCCGGTCGATACCGGTGTCATTCGAATGGTCTCGCTGAGTAGATAAAAAGTTGTTATAGACGCAAAAGGCTCAATCGCAATACTTTTCCTAAAAATGAAACCATTTTGTATATAAACGGAAAAATGACGGGCGGGAACCACTTGATGCCTTTTGACTTATTGGGTTCCCGCCCTTTTCCAAAGGGTTTGGAACCCTATGTTCTGGACATGTTTATTATTATTATTCTTATTATTGGGTTGTCGCATTTTTTTTAAAAAAAGACAACCCTTTGATATGGCTAAGTTTCTTTATTTATTTATTTATTTATTTATTTATTATTCCGGTCAACATTTGTGTCCCCCCCCTTTTTCTCGAGATTGGCTGGACCGATCGGGCTGAAATTCTCACCATAGTTGTAGGGTGACCTGAAGTGCTCCCGTTTGTAAGGGCATCCCGATATCTCCCGGATTCCGGGAATGGCGGCTCCCGGAATTTTTAAAAATGGTAAGGGGGGACCAAGGGAAACGTAAAAATTTTTTGTCTCCGATTTCGCTCAAAAGTTGGTCATAGGGTAATTCGACCGCGCTGATTTCGAAACCGAAAACGAATTTTCCGGAAAATTTACGGATTTCGAGATATTCGCCCCGGAAAATATCGGAATTTGAAAATTTTCCCCAAAAGTGGTCGATATGGAGCTCAAATGAAAGAGCTCGTCGAGCTGGACAACTTTTCTTCTTGCTACATTTTCCGGAAATGCGTCTAGCGAAAGTTATAGCCGAAAAACTGAAAATCCGGGAATTCACGAAAACCCGGATTTTGGACTTAAAAATTTTTTGTCTCCGATTTTGCTCAAAAGTTGGTCATAGGGTAATTCGACCACGCTGATTTCGAAACTGGAATCGAAATTTCCGGAAAGTTTACGGATTTCGAGATATTGGACCCGAAAAATTCCGGATTTTGGAAAACTTCTCCGAAAGTGGTCGACATGGTACTCAAATGAAAGAGCTCGTCGAGCTTAACAACTTTCCTTCCTGCGACATTTTCCGGAAATGCGTCCAGCGAAAGTTATGGCCGAAAAACCGAAAATCCGGGAATTCCCGGAAAAACCGAATTTCTAAGAATTGTCACAAAAGTAGACTCTATGGTACTCATTCGAAAGCTCTTAGCGAGTAGGAAAAAAGTTGCAATAGCACCAAAGCCTGAAAATGTACCAAAACTGAGTTTTCGCCCTTTAGATAAGAGGAAAATGGCTGCGACAACCCGTTGATGCCGGTAGGATTTATTATTATTATTATTATTGTCCACAATTTCGTGTCCCCCCCCTCTATCTCGAGATTGGGAAGGGGTAGAGAGGTGGTTGATACCTCATTTTGAAGGTCTTGACTTGAACTGCTCCCGGAAGCGCGGGGAGCCCCGGGGGAGCAGAGGTGCTCCCGGAGCACCCCCGTGAGTAAAAATGAGTAAAATAAAAAAGTTGTCCAAATGAGCTAATTTTGGTATCATTCGAAAGCTCTCGTCGAGCCATGAAAAAGTTGTAATTGGGTCAAGGCCTGAAAATGTACTCATTTTGAGTTATGAGGCGAAAAAGGGTCAAAAATGGCCAAAAACGGCCAAAACGGCCGTTTGAAGGGGTTTTCCGCCTTTATCTCGAGCTAGAGTCAACTAGTTGGCCTGAAATTTGGCATGTAGGGTGGCGCCCAATGCGGGAAGATCCTCCGGGCACCTGGGTTCCATAGTGTCAGGCAATTAGCAATTACTCGATACGGTGATGCTGCAAATGGTCAAAATTGAAAGTGACGGAAACCCCCCAATATGGGTATCATTCGAAAGCTCTCGTTGCGTAGGTAAAACGTTGTAATAGGGGTAAAGCGTCAAAATGTAGGAAAAATGAGTTACGGGGCTCCAAATGGGTCAAAAATGGCCAGAAACGGTCAAAATGGGCCAAAATTGAAAATTGTCGGATACGGCTGATACCGGTGTCATTCGAAAGCTCTCGTTGTGTGGATAAAAAGTTGTAATAGGGCCAAAGCGTCAAAATGTAGGAAAAATGAGTTACGTGGTTCCAAAGGGGTCAAAAATGGCCAGAAACGGTCAAAATGGCCAAAATTAAAAGTTGTCGGAAACCCCCCAATATGGATACCATTCGAAAGCTCTCGATGTGTGGATAAAAAGTTGCAATAGTGCCCACGCACCAAAATGTGGGAAAAATGAGATACGAGGCCGCAAAATGGTCAAAAATGACCAAAAACGGTCAAAATGGGTAAAAATTGAAAGTAACGGAAACTGCCTAATATTGGTATCATTCGAAAGCTCTCGTTACGTAGATAAAAAGTTGTAATAGGGCTAAGCCGTCCAAATGTAGGACAAATGAGTTATGGGACCCCGAATATTATAAACTCATTCTATAAACGGAAAAATGTCGGGCGGGAACCACTTGATGCCTTTTGACTTATTATTATTATTATTATTATTATCCGTCTGTCCCCCCCCTAGATCTCGAGACTGGGAAGGGGTACAGGGGTGGTTGATACCTCATTTTGAAGCCCTTGACTAGGACATCTCCGGGAAGCAAGATGGCTCCGATACCTTACGGAATCCGGGAATGGCGAATCCCGGAATTTTTCGGTTGGTAAGGGGGGACCAAGGCGAAATTTCAAAATCCAAAATTTGGTCAAAAATTTTTTGTCTCCGATTTCGCTCAAAAGTTGGTCATAGGGCAACTCGACCACGCTGATTTCGAAACTGAAATCGAAATTTCCGGAAAATTTACGGATTTCGAGATATTCGCTCCGGAAAATTCCGAATTTTGAAAAATTTCTCCGAAAGTGGTCGATATGGTACTCAAATGAAAGCGCTCGTCGAGTATTTATTTTTATCATTACCGTATTTTCCGGAAATGTTTCCAGCGAAAATTATGGCCTAAGATTCGAAAATTCGGAATTTCCGGGAAAAAACCGGATTTTCAATAATTCGTTGAAACATGGGCAATATGGTGCTTAATTGAAAGCTCTTTGAGTCCTGGGACAGATTTCGTGTTCAGAAATCACTTAAAATGTATTTAGCAAAATCTATACCCCAACGGAACGTGTTGTGGGCAACACATTCTTGCAGTGGCGCTAGTTGTGTTGCCCACTTTTCCAAAGGAATGGGCAACACCTTGTTATTGGTCTGTGCTTATTATTATTATCCGTCTGTCCCTCCCCTAGATCTCGAGATTGGGAAGGGGTACAGGGGTGGTTGATACCTCATTTTGAAGCCCTTGACAAGGACATCTCCCGGAAGCAAGATGGTTCCGAAATTCCGGGTTTTGAAAATTCGGATTTTTTCGGATGGTAAGGGGGGACCAAGACAAAATTTCAAAAATCCAAAATTTGGTCAAAAATTTTTTGTCTCCGATTTCGCTCAAAAGTTGGTCATAAGGTAACTCGACCACGCTGATTTCGAAACTGACATCGAAATTTCCGGAAAATTTACGGATTTCGAGATATTCGATCCGGAAAATTCGGATTTTGTAAAATTTCTTCAAAAGTGGCCGATATTGGGCTCAAATGAAAGCGCTCGTCGAGTATTTATTTTTATCATTACCGTATTTTCCGGAAATGTTTCCAGCGAAAATTATGGCCTAAGATTCGAAAATTCGGAATTTCCGGGAAAAAACCGGATTTTCAATAATTCGTTGAAACATGGGCAATATGGTGCTTAATTGAAAGCTCTTTGAGTCCTGGGACAGATTTCGTGTTCAGAAATCACTTAAAATGTATTTAGCAAAATCTATACCCCAACGGAACGTGTTGTGGGCAACACATTCTTGCAGTGGCGCTAGTTGTGTTGCCCACTTTTCCAAAGGAATGGGCAACACCTTGTTATTGGTCTGTGCTTATTATTGTTATCCGTCTGTCCCTCCCCTAGATCTCGAGATTGGGAAGGGGTACAGGGGTGGTTGATACCTCATTTTGAAGCCCTTGACTAGGACATCTCCCGGAAGCAAGATGTTTCCGAAATTCCGGGTTTTGAAAATTCGGATTTTTTCGGATGGTAAGGGGGGACCAAGGCGAAATTTCAAAAATCCAAAATTTGGTCAAAAATTTTTTGTCTCCGATTTGGCTCAAAAGTCGGTCATAGGGTAATTCGACCACGCTGATTTCGAAACTGAAATCGAAAATTCCGGAAAATTTACGGATTTCGAGATATTCGATCCGGAAAATTCCGGATTTTGAAAAATTTGCTCAAAACTAGTCAATATGGTAATCAAATGAAAGAGCTCGGCGAGCTGAGTAATTTTTATCATTACCATATTTTCGGGAAATGTTTCTAGCGAAAGTTATGGCCGCAGATTGGAAAATCCGGAATTTCCGGAAAAAACCGGATTTTCAAAAATTCGTAGAAACATAGGCAATATGGTACTTAATTGAAAGCTCTTTGAGTCCTGGGACAGATTTCCTGAACGGAAATAACTTAAAAAGTATCTGGCAAAATCTATAATACCCCAAAGGGCCGTGTTGTGGGCAACACATTCTTGCTGTAGCGCTAGTTATTATTATTATTATTCTCCGGATTCTTGTCCCCCCCCTCTATCTCGAGATTGGAAAGGGGTACAGAGGTGGTTGATACCTCATTTTGAAGGTCTTGACTTGAACTGCTCCCGGAAGCGGGGGGAGCCCCGGGGGGGCAGAGGTGCTCCCGGAGCACCCCCGTGAGTAAAAATGAGTAAAATAAAAAAGTTGTCCAAATGAGCTAATTTTGGTATCATTCGAAAGCTCTTGGCGAGTAATGAAAAAGTTGTAATAGGGTCAAGGCCTGAAAATGCACCCATTTTGAGTTATGAGGCCGAAAATAGTCAAAAATGGCCAAAAACGGCCAAAATGGGTCAAAATTGAAAGTTCTCAGATCGGACTCATGTCGGTATCATTCGAAAGCTCTCGTTGCGTAGATAAAATGTTATAATAGGGCCAAGGCACCAAAGTGTACAGAAAATGAGTTACGGGGCCTCAAATGGGTCAAAAATGGCCAAAATCGGTCAAAATGGCTCAAAATTGAAAGTAACCGAAACCGCCCAATATGGATATCATTCGAAAGCTCTCGTTGCGTAGATAAAATGTTGTAATAGGGCCAAAGCACCAAAATGTACAGACATTGAGTTACGGGGCCTCAAAGAGGTCAAATATGGCCAAAGCCGGCCAAAATGGGTCAAAATCAAAAGTTATGGAAAACGACAATATGGGTATCAATCGAAAGATCTCTTTGAGTATATAAAAAGCTGTCATAGGGACAAGGGGTAATATCGTAGGATAATTGACTTATCCTATTTATAAGAGGAAAAAATGACAGCGGCAACCCATTCATGCCACTTTGCTTGTTTTCTCTGATGTTTCTCCTTTACGCTTTTGGTACATTTTCTAGCACACTGATTTTTCACATGCCGTATGGTGGCAACCTTTACCTATTATTATCTTGTTAGCGAAACCATGAACCTGTTCACTATTGATTATTTTGGCCCAATTTGGCTCCTAGCGATTTTTACAGACTGTCAAACATGGGGTTGCGAAGCGTTTGGACTTACAAAATTTTCGAGGGTCCCAACATAGAAAATTGTCAAAAAGTCGTCTAAAATAGCGTTTTTCGGCCATTTGGTGGTGCGCATGTATAGTAAATCGGGGTCGCTGAAAACGATGAGCATATCGCCGAAACCGACGGATGTGACCCTCGGGCTGCATGGCGCCCGTGGTTCCTCGCCCAGGGTCAAAGTGGGGAAAAGTCGCTAAAAACGACTATTTTTGGCCCTTCTGGAGCAGCCATATATAGTAAATCGGGGTCGCTGAACACGATAGGCATGTTTGCTTCTCCGTGTGGTGCCGCTATTGCGCTGCACTGCGATGCGGTAGCCGCAGCGACGCTGCAGGTGCAGCACCGTGCAGCACGCCCTGTAACTTGAAATGCACAAGTTGAAACTGCCTGAAAGCTTGCCCTTATATAGTAAATCGGGGTCGCTGAACACGATGAGAGTATCCTCGTCGCTGCGCGGCGCTGCTATCGTGCTGCGCTGCGGCGCTGCAGGTGCAGTACCGTACAGCACGCCCTGTAACTTGCAATGACAAGTTGTAACTGCCTGAAAGCTTGCCCTTATATAGTAAATCGGGGTCTCTGAACACGATGAGAGTATCCTCGTCGCTGTGCGGCGCTGCTATCGTGCTGCGCTGCGGCGCTGCAGGTGCAGCACCGTACAGCACGCCCTGTAACTTGCAATAGACAAGTTGTAACTGCCTGAAAGCTTGCCCTTATCATAGGGGTCGCGGTAGCGACCCCTATAATATGAGTGAAAATGGTCGAATGACCGTGTAAAACAAGGCTGCGCAGAAGCTGCGCAGATTCCTGCGCAGATCCTGCGCAGATTATGTGCGCAAAAAATTGTACGTGTCGAGTTTAGTATGTGTGCGAAGTTTCATCCCCGTACCACTTTCCGTTAAAAAGTTGCGCCAAAAATCGCTTACGAGAGTGATGTTTTTTTTTTCCGGTTCTCCGCTTTGACGTCTGGTAAGGGGGTTTTGTAGCTTTAATAACAACAGATAGAAAAATTTTTGCCTATGAAAACCATATATATTCTTGGAGTACGCAACAAAAATAAGCCGATAGGCTAGTTTTTATGCCTCCCAGAGCCGGAAAAAATTTTTGACGGGGGGCCAAAGTCGGTCAAAACGCTAAAATGGCCAAAAAGTATGCTTCAATGTCACCTTAATAAGTCAGACTGGGCTATATATGGGGCAATACTGCCTATATGGCTAAATAGGACACATATCAGGGTCGTTCAATTGCTATATGAGTTTCCTGCCGGGGGCGTAATTTTTGGGTACTGGCCTGCCAAAGTTGGTGAATTTTGGGTCCAACTTTGAACTTAGTTTTTTCGCTTATTTTGCGACCTGGAAGGCTCAAATCTTGCGTGCAAAGGTTTTTGCGGACGGAGAATCGATTCCCGCTATCACTTTTGCTGCCCGACTGACCCAAGTTGCTGGGCTGGTTCCACTTTGCCGTCTGGAGGGTCATGTCGGCAACCGTTTCCTGGAGGTCCATACTAGGCTCTACTTGGCCTCCTAAAACTTTCTCTATAGGGGTTTTCTGGTGCGCCCAGCTCATTTCCGGTGTCCGTTTTGCCGTCCGACTTATCCATCTTGCTGGGCTGGTTCCACTTTGCCGTCTGGAGGGTCATGTCGGCAACCGTTTCCTGGAGGTCCATACTAGGCTCTACTTGGCCTCTCAAAACTTTCTCTATAGGGGTTTTCTGGTGCGCCCAGCTCATTTCCGGTGTCGGTTTTGCTGTACAACGCACCCATTTTTCTGGGCTGGCTCCACTTGACCGTCTGAGGGGTCAGGTCGGTAAGGGGTCAGGTGGTCCAAAATAAAATTTTTCAAAAGTGGTCAAATTTGGTACCAAATGAAAGCCCTAAGCGAGCTGAGCGACTTTTGTCATAGAATTGCATGCTCAAAGTGGCTGTAGAGTGCTGTGGTGGGGTGGATTGGGGACTTAGGCGATTTTAGGTCAAAAATAAAATTTTTCGAAAGTGGTCAAATTTGGTATCAAATGAAAGCCCTAAGCGAGCTGAGCGACTTTTGTCATAGAACTGCATGCTCAAAGTGGCTGTAGAGTGCTGTGGTGGGGTGGGGTGGGGACTTAGGCGATTTTCGGTCAAAAATGAAATTTTTCAAAAGTGGTCAAATTTGGTTGGTTGGTTGGTTCTTTTTTGCGCATACATATGTAAAAGAATGGAAAACAAGAACCAAAAATGCTCCTTCGTCGCATGTAAAATACATATGAGTACTCTCAGGCAGGTTGTACAAACACGGAAACTAGCCTGTAAAATGCATATGAGTGGCGTTGAGGTTGTAAATTAAGGAAAACAAGTTGCAACGGCTTAACATATGAGCCTGTCCTACAACGAGGCTCATATTGGCGTCACTGTGCATTCCACATTAAAGCCTCATTAAAGAACCTCAGCTTTATCCTCATTACTGAAAAATGAATAGACGTTGTGGCCCAGAAGAAATGGACTGAAGTGAACTACGACTGCTCAAGCTGAACTGTACATGCAACCTGATGTTTCCTGAAACACTATGGCACACCTCTAATGCATTCTCGAAACACTCACATTATACACACGCAGAATGCGTTCCCACTTGGCTGTGAGTCAGAGCGCCTCATGGCGTACCGTATTAAGCATATGCACACTATAATGGCTGATCAACATTATATGAAGGATAATTTGTAATGAAAAGCTTTATGCAGTATGTATTTATATAAAAGTAAAATATATATCTGCAAATTATTCGTATTATGACATACGCCAATATGAGCCTCGTTGTAGGACAGGCTCATATGTTAAGCGGTTGTAACTTGTTTTCCTTAATTTACAACCTCAACGCCACTCATATGCATTTTACAGGCTAGTTTCCGTGTTTGTACAACCTGCCTGAGAGTACTCATATGTATTTTACATGCGACGAAGGAGCATTTTTGGTTCTTGTATAGTAAATCGGGGTCGCTGAACACGATGAGAGTATCCTCGTCGCTGTGCGGTGCTGCTATCGTGCTGCGCTGCGGCGCTGCAACCGCAGCACCGTACAGCACGCCCTGTAACTTGCAATAGACTAGTTGTAACTGCCTGAAAGCTTGCCCTTATATAGTAAATCGGGGTCGCTGAACACGATGAGAATATCCTCGTCGCTGTGCGGCGCTGCTATCGTGCTGCGCTGCGGCGCTGCAGGTGCAGCACCGTACAGCACGCCCTGTAACTTGCAATAGACAAGTTGTAACTGCCTGAAAGCTTGCCCTTATATAGTAAATCGGGATCGCTGAACACGATGAGAGTATCCTCGTCGCTGTGCGGTGCTGCTATCGTGCTGCGCTGCGGCGCTGCAGCCGCAGCACGCTCTGTAACTTGAAATAGACTATTTGAAACTGCCTGGAAGCTTGCCCTTATATAGTAAATCGGGGTCGCTGAACACGATGAGAGTATCCTCGTCGCTGTGCGGTGCTGCTATCGTGCTGCGCTGCGGCGGTGCAGCCGCAGCACGCTCTGTAACTTGAAATAGACAATTTGAAACTGCCTGGAAGCTTGCCCTTATATAGTAAATCGGGGTCGCTGAACACGATGAGAGTATCTTCGTCGCTGTGATCGTGCTGCGCTGCGGCGCTGCAGGGGCAGCACCGTACAGCACGCCCTGTAACTTAAAATGGACAAGTTGAAACTACCTGAAAGCTTGCCCTTATATAGTAAATCGGGGTCGCTGAACACGATGAGAGTATCCTCATCGCTGTGCGGCGCAGCTATCGTGCTGCGCTGGGGCGCTGCAGGTGCAGCACGCTCTGTAACTTGAAATAGACAATTTGAAACTGCCTGGAAGCTTGCCCTTATATAGTAAATCGGGGTCGCTGAACACGATGAGAGTATCCTCGTGGCTGTGCGGTGCTGCTATCGTGCTGCGCTGCGGCGCTGCAGCCGCAGCACGCTCTGTAACTTGAAATAGACAATTTGAAACTGCCTAGAAGCTTGCCCTTATATAGTAAATCGGGGTCGCTGAGCACGATGAGAGTATCTTCGTCGCTGTGATCGTGCTGCGCTGCGGCGCTGCAGGGGCAGCACTGTACAGCACGCCCTATAACTTGAAATGGACAAGTTGAAACTGCCTGAAAGCTTGCCCTTATATAGTAAATCGGGGTCGCTGAACACGATGAGAGTATCCTCATCGCTGTGCGGCGCAGCTATCGTGCTGCGCTGCGGCGCTGCAGGTGCAGCACGCTCTGTAACTTGAAATAGATAAGTTGAAACTGCCTGAAAGCTTGCCCTTATATAGTAAATCGGGGTCGCTGAACACGATGAGAGTATCCTCGTCGCTGTGCGGTGCTGCTATCGTGCTGCGCTGAGGCGCTGCAGGTGCAACACCGTACAGCACGCCCTGTAACTTGAAATAGATAAGTTGAAACTGCCTGAAAGCTTGCCCTTATATAGTAAATCGGGGTCGCTGAACACGATGAGCATATTGTCGACGCCGTATCTCGTCTGGTTCAACCGTGAACCAGTTCCTGGTTCAAGTTGCTGGGGTAGCATTTAGTTTAACAGTATGCGTTAATGTTATGGTCAATAAACCATATTAACACATTACACATTCCCTCATTCCCAAAAATGAAATAGGACAAGTAGGAAAAATGCTCCTTGCAGTCGCATGAAAAATATAATATGAGCCAGAAGGACAGCATTCAATTCGGGAAAAGACAAGATTTAAAATGTATAATATGAGCCAGCATTTACTTATGTAAAGGACAAGATTTAAAAGTTTAATATGAGCAGCTCCCTTTCTCGGGCTCATATTGACGCCGCACGGACAGCCCGCAGGGTGTGGTTTCTCTCTATCTTCGTCGTGTTTTGCTTATATGATTCTGATAGAGCATTCAGTCAGACATATACTTTATTGAATACACCAGATCTGTGACAGAAGCTAATGGTATGACAGCTAGCTAATGGTATATGCTGGCTGCAATGACAAAAAGGACTTGCTGAAAAGTGCGTTGTGTAAAAATACCCCAGATTATGGTTGCGTAAATATATAATACGTAATTACGTAAATAGTGTGATATTGTCTAAGTAGCATGTTAAGTTACTCTATGCGAGGCTCCTGGGGGCGGCTCTGAACAATGTCTATTTTTTACACTTATTCTAATTTTATACTTTGGCATCGATTAAGTTGTGTACACAACATCGTTCCCTAGGCGTCAATATGAGCCCGAGAAAGGGAGCTGCTCATATTAAACTTTTAAATCTTGTCCTTTACATAAGTAAATGCTGGCTCATATTATACATTTTAAATCTTGTCTTTTCCCGAATTGAATGCTGTCCTTCTGGCTCATATTGTATTTTTCATGCGACTGCAAGGAGCATTTTTCCTACTTGTTATACTTTTGTTTTTTAACTGTTTCCTTCATGATGTCAGAAAACTGCAAAAGCTCTATAGAAGTAAAAAATGCTCTATAGAAGTAAAAAAAGCTCTATAGAAGTAAAAAGATTGTTTGGCTAAAGAGTTCTTCTGCTGAGTTTTAGCTGTGGCACTTTTAAATTTCAGTTTCTATCTTCGCCTGATTGCGGAAGTCCCAGTAAACGAAGACATTCTACTGAGACTGCTTGTTATGGGCTTGTCGTCTGAGTGCTGTCTAACGGCTGTCGATGTATTGGAGCTTTGTGACCAGTTAATCCGTCGGGCTGCCTGGATTCAAGATACTGGTATTAATGTTGGTTTCATTAATTTGTTGGTTGAACCCTATCTCAATATGCGAACCAGTATGTAATATGAGAGTTAGTTGAAAGTTTAAATTAGTTTAAAATCTCTAATGATATCTACAATTAACTTTTTCTCTTTTCTTCTTCTGATTCCTGGATCATTGAATCGTCTTCAATTTGATTGGGGTCGCGGAAGGCGGCGCCCCACATCCCGAAGGAACCCGATCAGTGCCTTGGGGCCCTTGGTCAGTACCTTCAGGGTAAGATGCCGACCTGTGAGGCTTTGTGGACTGCTTAGAGAATACCCTGTGTACACCAATTTCAGCTTGAGATAGACATTGGTCAAACTGATCGTATGGCAATTTTGTGGGCATTTGCCCCAGTCGGCTTTAGCATAGCACAATTGTGCCCGTGTCGGGCGCCTACCCAGACGCTGACCGCCGGTAGCGGTAGTTACAAGGATAGGCAGGTGGTCTGAGAATGTAGTGGTGAAGACTTTCTATGTGGTACAGGTGTCTCTACGATGAGTGACATATGGTAATATCCGGCTCTGTGCCGGATTCGGGTGGGTAACAGGTTATGGTTATACTGCTGTCGCTAAGGATAGTTTGACCCATCTGGATGGCCCAGTCATCTATGGTATCTCCCATTTCGTCTCCCTGCCGGAGTGTTTCCCAGACCTCCGAATGATCATTTGAAGTCTACGCATATGTTTGAGTTCAGTGCAGTTGGGAAGTAGTGTGGATCAAAACATTGAGTTTGCTGTTCAGCGGCTTGCCTTGGGTGGCACGAGGACAGACAGATATCTCCACCCTTCGTATGGAGCTTTACGGACAAAGCGAACGTTGTTTGGTCAGCAGGGGCGGTTAACCTGTGTGGATCTGGAGTAGTGGATGTCCTCCCTAATCAGGATTGCCACACCGCCACCTTTGATGGCTTCAGCTGGTCCAGTCTTCGGATGCTGTACCTCCATGGAGTATCCAGGGAATTTGGGCAGTTGCTGACTTTCTTTGAGGTGGGTTTCCTAAGTCGCCGCGACATCGATTTCCAGGTCTTCCATGAATTTTTGCAGTCAGGGTACTTTAGATCTTAAGCCTCCAGCGTTCCATTGGAGGATTCTTCGATGGGGATGGGGTGTTTGAGAGCGAGCTCTTGATTGGCCGCCAGTGAGCCGGGTTGTGAGGCCAGAGCATAAAGGAGGCTGGGCGTGTTGTAGCAGTAATATATACACGTTGCGACGGCACTGGGTCGGTTGGTGGGATTGATTGATTGAGCTTAGCTTAGCGGGCTTGGGCTTAGCGTATTGGCCGGTGTAGCGGCACTGCTTGAAGGGGGTTAGACGAACAGATTGGACAGAGCTGGTGTATTCGCTGAGGGTTCGCAGACCTGAGCAGGCCTAGTGGGTCCAGCCGGCCGTATCCATGTGGCGTTTGGGGTCTAGCAACGGTATCTCTTCCAGCCTTTTTTCTCTTCAAACTATGAACTTTGAGTGCCGTAACGGCCGAAGGCGTTCGACAAAGGATCCAACAGTACAAGTTTCTAACTTCGAATCTCCGCCTCCGCTGTCTATCCCTAACTTGTCGGTAAATGGGGACCACTGCGGTAGGAAGGTAACTGGAGTCTCTGTAATTTAAGCCTAACTGGAGTCTGTGTATTTTAAGGTGGTGATTCCCTTTGGTCACATAAAGTTTGCACCATTATTACTCATTCATGACTTGGAGTTAAGAAGCCATTTTTATATCAAAATGTAGCTTGACATTTTCTCTTTGCAATCCATGACACGAAACTAATGTTCCTTTTCTAAAATAGTTTTAACACATTTTAGAAGAAGTATAATTTTCCAGAATTTTTGCAGACTCAAGTAATTTTTTTCGCGAGGCATCGGTTATATCATTCGATACCTCCATCAAATAGCTGGGGACGATTTTTTATTTATTGTGAAAGCGCTCTTCGTTATAGGGAAATAAGCTGAAATGTGTGCGTAACCTGTATTTTGCCTACTTTTTCCAAATTTGTCAAGCGATTACTTTAGCTACAAAGCAGCAATCGGGGCAACTAAAAAATCGTCCCTAGGTATATTTGTGCAGAACACATTTGTTCAGTAGCAGCCCTCCAGCTTGCATGGTGAATGCTCCACAATCTTTGGAAAAAAATTGGTCTTGTTTTTGCAAAAACTACATTTTTTATGATAGCTGCCGACAGGCCAGCAGTTGAAAGACGATCATACGTCAGATAATTTGTCCCTGTGGGACCTTCAGATCGACGCCCTTAGTTTGATTTTACGGCTTGCGTAGTTCAAGAAATGTTGGATTATTTGATTTCTGCAAAAATGACAAGTTTTCGACGCCAAAACAAGAAAATCGGCTATATCTCATGGTAGAGAAAAGCTAGAAACTTGCTTTAAAAAGCAAAAATGTGCAGCTCAATGAGATCTTTCGAATGAATATAGTTATAACTGTATAGCAGCTGCCAAACGTTCAGAAATTGGGAAAAACCACTCTGACCGGAAATCTCGAATTTTTGAATCGAGACTGCGCGGAGGGTGTTAGAATGATAAAAGGACTTATTTCGGAAAGTTTCATCAAATTTCATCTTGATTTACGCCGCCAAATAACAATATGTGCCCAAAAGGAATCACCACCTTAAGCCTGACGAAGGGCTGGCCCCATTCCACAGATGTAGTAAAAATTTGAGTTATCACTCCTCCTGGCTTCGGGCTGAGTATCCGGAGATACTCCTTTAACTCTTTTAACTTGTTGCGAGAATGAATCCTCAGGTAAAAACTTCTCTGTCCTTGATTCTCTTCCCTTCTACAAACAAATCCAACTTGGCTGGTTTTTTAATTTTGTTTGTTTTCTGATTTTAGGCAAACCCCTGTTGTCAATAAAGAAGTTGGAACTAGTAGATCTGTTGTTCAAAATCTGCATTTACAAACCACCCGACGCATTTCAGCTGCCCAAAAAGTGAATATAGCATTTTAGTAGTTTCACTGTTAGCGTATTATTTTTTAAAATTTGGAAATCCTTTTACGATTTCTGCTGTTTCTTAATTTCGTTACATTTCTATTGCTACATTGATCCGAAGTTATTCGACACTTTGACGTCTGCTTTTAGATTCAGTTGATAATGACTAGCTAAAGTTATTGTAACTGCAAAATTATGCAAATTTATTAATTATACGTATTTTAATTGTGTCTTCCTACACGCATTTCTACCTTTAATTTTTTTATTTCAGCTATACGCCTCCCATGTTAGCCGTGTCGAATTTATACTGGAAAGTATGGATACTGTTACTGATTTTGGCTGCTCATAATCCTAAAGTTATTGGTGAGTGGTGCCGAACAGTTGACTACAAAAGATGTAATTGGAAATGTGTTTCTTAATTTTTTGAAATAAATATTTTGAGGTAATATTGATTTCTCCAACTTTCTGCTATATCAATACTTCTAATTGTTTTCAGGAAAGCAAGTATGGGAGAATTATCCTACGCTGCAGTGTATTATGGAAATGTTTATGACCAAGTAAGGTTTCTTTCATCCGTGCCACATAATCACCTCAAGTTCTTCGATCAATATCGTTTCAATTGTTGGGTGAAAGAAAGTAGACCTTAAATTTGCTTTCGATTTTCTTTTTTTCCATTTTTTGATAATTTTATTTAATTAGTGGATTTTGTTTAAATTACGGTTTAAATTTTATTAATTTCAGAGATTTTGTCTTTCCACCAAGTTGTTCCAGTCATCAGATGGAGGCCTTGCGGTCTGGTGATTTTCAGGCCATCGAATTAGAGAAGCAGGAAATTTTGGTGATGGAACAACATTTGGCAAATCAGACTGGAAATACAGGAAATCCGCAAACTATCACGGAATCAAACAGCCTCCTACTAAATACACTGATTAAAATGGACCCGAAGTGAGTTCCGTAGTTACAGTCGTAAATCCTGTCAAGAGCGCCGACGTTGATGTTTTCTTTTTTTCATTTTGAATTTCTAATGTAGTGTTTGATTTATTAAGTTTGTTGGTCAGATTGTTTTCAGTTAGATTTTGGTTTAAAAGTTTTAAGGTTTTCTTCATCCCTCCTCCTTTACAGTAGATTAGGTTAGTCAATCAAAATGTTACAATTTTTACTGAACGAAATTGGGTTTTTTCAGAGGTGCTGCACGAAAACCGCCACTGATAGTATTGAACTGTTTTGCCAAACTGAATGAAGATATGCAGATTGGCATGAGGTTGTGTCGTTCACGTGATCCCGATTTCTTACAAGAGATAATTAATCGACAGGTAAAAACTGGTTGAACTAGTTCTTTCGGTGTACGGACTTCGTATAGAGCCGTTATAGTTCTACAACTTCTTAGCCTGTGGAAAGGGCTACCAGCCTGTTGTAGCTGGCTTGCCTTGCCTTGTAATAAAATGGTAAACATTAGTAAAAATACTTTTCGAGGATAGTTATGTAGGGTACAGGATTCCATGGCGATTTTTTAGTTATAATAGTAAAGATTAACGATATCAAAATAATGTTGCTAGTTAGAATGGGCATTCTCTATGTTTTACTGAATGGTACAGACAAAATAAAGCAAAAACTGTTCGTTTCAGGGCGCTAGAACTGGTTTGCCTTGGTTGGTAGAATTGTTAGAATCTCACTCTGGTTCTGTGGAAATCCTTCCTGTTCAATGTCTTTGCGAATTTTTGTTGCACCATTTTGAAGAGCAAGAGCCCGCTTTCACTGCGCGAATACAGGTATGTTTACTTCCAGCATCGCTGTTTTAGTTTAAGCAAGTAGTGGCAGCCTCATAACGCATAACATATTAGCCAATTTTGTGAACTTGTGCCTTTTGGTTTCTTCATCTTCAGTTGATGTTTTTTTCGGCACATGCTACCGTTGTTTCGGAGAATTTGTACTTGAGTGAACCATAACATGAACTTGTATGTTAGACTGAAATCAGAACACAATAACAAATAAAATTGCTTTGGAAGAAAATAAAAATGCTAAATCTTAACGCTACATAATATGGCCAGCAGTATCTAGTCCTCTTAATTTGTAAATGAGAAACAAGAGTCATGTAAGCCTTTGTATTTGTGGGTCCATTTCCAACAACATGCATTCGTTTTTCCAGAGTGTCGTTGCGTCGCCCTCTAGCAGTGCTACAAACAAATCGCTGCGTAAAATGGATGATCTGGAATCACGGTTGCGTCGAATTGTCTGGAGCTTCGGTGATACGATGCATCCTGAAGCGGACAGTGCTGCTTCCAGTGTCAGCAGCGCAGGTGGTGGTGCAGCTGGCACAGCCACTGAACAGGTGGTCACCTACTTTTTCAAACGGCTACAGGCGGACACGTGTGGAGCACGTGTGGTAGCAGTTAAGGTAAAGCTTTACAGTGTGTTGTTATTGAAATGACATGTTCAGAAATGGCAGCGAGCCAGGCATGCTGAGGGACAACAGTTATACAGATTATTCTGTTATCAGCTAGCGATACCTAAAATAGTTGTATCCTCAGCTTACCTTTACCTTTACCTTACCTTTGCACAGACTGTGCCCAGGAGCTTGCTGATAACAAGACATAGTTTCGACACTTGCATATGTATTTCCACTCTTGGGGACATGACTCATACGACATAATTCTTAAATTATGCTACCGAGCTAAATCTATCCTGGTCTTTCCTTATGATTTGGCTCAGACGTGTCCTGTATTGTGAGTTTGTCTTACCCGGAAAATTTTTGAAAATTTGCCCGTTTTTGGCTAAAGTGTTGACCTCATTAAGGACGCCTACCGGGTGGGGACGATTTCGGGGAGGGGGTCGGTTTTGGGGAAGGTCAATTTCGCCCCCCCCCCCTCCCCTGTAAAAAGATACCCTGTTCTATATCCTGGTGTTTCCGGATGGTCCTGAACACAATTTGCGAAGACGTATGCTGTTTTGGCGATTCCCCACAGTACGGAAGACCATGCACGATGGGCCTGGAATAGGAAGAAGGAAGACGAAGGACACAAGCAAATTACCTATACCCATGCTCCTTTGTTTTCATAATCACCGAAGTAGATGCATTGGTGTCCGATGAGGCGGGCGCATCGGCTTAAAAGCTTGTGCTTGAGGGTGCCCTTGAGGTGTCACGTCGCCAGCAAACTGTTGGAATGACCCTCACATCTAATACGTACATACCTCTTCTATTGTCCATGTCATTTGGTGACGAACTGGTCATGTCTGAATCAGTGACCTACATCTTTTTAAAGACCTAGTCGGTGGGTTCCGTTTGGGTCATTTGATTCTGGCTGCTGTATCCGCTAAGTATTAAACCTGCCTAGGCTGCCCTATAGCTTATGAACTGAATGGCCGAGAATAGACAGACAGACAACTCGTGCACAAACTTAAGGTGTTCAGTTCAATAATATTGTAGTGTGCATGTGCAACTCAGAAAGTATCCAGAGCGTAGTAGCTCTATAGAATCATTACTTTATTTGCATTTTATTAATTAATTTTTTCTGTTTAGGCTCTGAAGGAATTGCTGGAAAAACCTCCGTCAAGTTCTGGTGTCAATGGGTCCTTTCCTATTATTCTGTCGGATCCAGATCCCAGACTACCTGCCGTTCTTGTAACCCAATTCTCCTGGCTCTTCGTTAATTTTCAGTCTTTACCGCAATATCGGCAGCTACGACCTATGGTCTGTAATGTCCTCAGAGCGGTAAGAATAGAGTTGAACTCACTTCAAATCTGTAGTCTGTTGTAGCTTTCTAATTTGTTACTCTTTGTAACATTTCTTCTACCATATTAGCATTTCTCAAGAAATGCACTGAGTGTCAACGTTCCCACTTTTCTAATTTTTGGTAAGCTTCATGGGAAAATACTGTTTTGGATTATTTTGGGATAAGCCAGGGATTGGACCTTAGTTTAAAGCAAAGTTTTTCGAACAGTATGTACTCTCCATCATGGAACTAAAAGAAATAGAAGTAATTGGTTTTGGCTGCTAAATTTAACTTTACACTGTGTTGACGTTTCTTTTTCTACCTTAGTACAAGATTTTTCTTCAATATTCGGGAAATTTGTAATGAGTGGCATTTAGTGTTTTAGTTAAATTGTGCCCTTTTTGCAGGCCTGTGAAGTTGAAACACGCCCTGTGTACTTGATGGCCTACTTATATTTTGTGGCTGAAAACACACCGGCTTTGACTGAAGAACTGGCTGAAGTAATCAGGTAGTGCGCGTCAGCGCACTACCTAGAATAGGGAAATTTTGGGGTAGTGCTAATTTTTGGAAATAGTTTTTTTAATATCTCAGGGAGGAGTGGACCGATCGGGCTCAAACTCGCTGTGTGAAGAGCCTGTGGGCAAGAGTGCATGCTGTTAAAATTTCAGCCGAATCGGTCGAGCCAATCTCGAGATATGAAAAATAGCCCCTTTCCCAGCTCGTGTTTTCTCTCCTCATTTTTCCCCCCACCCTAGGGCTCGGAGGGCTTCGACCCCCTAGGAACTTTTGGTCCATTTTTGTTAAGAATCCCCCGCAATTAAGGGGAAATAAGTTTTGGTGGCTCTAGAACCCCCCCCCCCCCCCCATAGGTCTGTGTACATAGGGGGGACCCCCCATTATCGACCCCCGTAAAAACTAAGTCCGAAAATTTTTGCTCGATCGCACAGCGAGCTAGGCTCAAAGCCAGGAACTCATATGGGCTGTATAGCATTACCCGAGGGAACTACGGTAGGAAGCGAGATGGTGCTGCTCGGTGGTCTGTGGCGCCCTGGCCAGGGGTCAATAGTTAACGTGTAAAAGGGGGTCTGGGCCTATGGAGTAGGCAGCCCTATACGTAAGAGCTGCTGGGCTGAGGTTTCGTATTCGAATAGGAACCCCTATATGGTGAATCTAAATGGCCCATTAGTTTTGCTCTATCACCTATCTGTGGGGCTGGGGGGCACCCTGATGGAGGTGGGGCCCTACCGTGTCGCAGGTCCAACTTTAACCTCTCCCATAGAAAGCTCCGCTGCAGGTACAGCTTTCATATTGGGCGTGTGGGGTGGGCTGCGGGAGCACTACCACGTGGGCTATAGTAGGTACCGGCCAGACCCCTGTGGCGTCCTGGCCAGGGGTCCGGACCGTGGACCATGCCCAAAATGGCCAAAAATCGATTTTTCTAAAAGTGGCCAAGTTTGGTATCAAATGAAAGCCCTTGGTGAGGCAAACATTTTTTGTCATTGGAGGACCCCTCCAAAGTGGCCCCAGCGGCCTGTGGCGCCCTGACCAGGGTCCGGACCGGTCCAAAATGGTCAAAAATCCATTTTTCCAAAAGTGGCCATGTTTGGTATCAAATGAAAGCCCTTGGTGAGGCGAACATTTTTTGTCATTGGAGGACCCCTCCAAAGTGGCCCCAGCGGCCTGTGGCGCCCTGACCAGGGTCCTGACCGGCCCAAAATGGTCAAAAATCGATTTTCCAAAAGTGGCCATGTTTGGTATCAAATGAAAGCCCTTGGTGAGGCGAACATTTTTTGTAATTGGAGGACCCCTCCAAAGTGGTCCCAGCGGCCTGTGGCGCCCTGACCGGGGTCCGGACCGGTCCAAAATGGTAAAAATCGATTTTTCCAAAAGTGGCCATGTTTGGTATCAAATGAAAGCCCTTGGTGAGGCGAACTGTTTTGTCATTGGAGGACCCCTCCAAAGTGGTCCCAACGGCCTGTGGCGCCCTGACCGGGGTCCGGACCGGTCCAAAATGGTAA
>JASAND010020709.1:0-27566 GCA_030248195.1 Trissonchulus latispiculum | reverse complement strand
AAATTAAACAACTACACAGTTCAACGAATCTACGGCTTCTTCTTCTTCACTGATGATGGGGTGGCGCTTAGGCCAGAGACACGGGAGAAACGCCTCCCGACTTAAAACTGATGACAAAAAGGGTTGAATACATGATGAGATCGAAAAGAGAATCGGTGTTTTAGTCCTTTTTCAAGAGTTACGTTTAGGCCTTTCGGTTTCTGGTTTAACCTCCCTCTTTGATCAGGTGGTGCTACGCTCGCTGTCTCTGTCTTAAATCCGCTACTCGGCAATGCAAGCCGTCTATGTACCTTCCAAATGACTGTTCCTGATTATCTGACTGACTGACTGATACGATACTGATCCGGACTTCTGCGGTCCAACAACTGAGCTACTGAATACTGAGAGACACAAGACTAATGATCCACGGGCAGATCAGATTCGGATAGAGCAGCGTAGCTTCGTCTCCGCACCTGAATCAAATGGGTTAAAACCCATTAGTACAAGATTATGGTGCGGGAATCGAACCCAGCAACCATTACTCGTTCCTTTGCTTTCCAGGCCCAAAATGTGCATTTTGGGCCCCATTTGGACTTGTAACTTGAAGAATTGACTAGAATCTGCTGGTTATTGCCTGTTTGACAATATTAACCGTTTCTGGTAACTTCTTGTCACCAATTGGGCCTTCCTGGCCTCTGTTAACTTGTACCATCAGAATTTGACTAAACTTGCCGCAATCTCGGCTTGAATGAACTGATTCGTAAGTTTTCCACCTTGGGCCCGGCTGGGCCTGACTGAACTGGTAATTACACGAAATGTTCTTGAGCAATGTACAAAAACTGCGCTGTTTGCGATCTATATTCAGACTTCGTTTGCTTTTGTCCTTTTCTTGCACTGACCGGCCTTCTGGGGCCGTTTTAACGCGAAAATACTGATTCTGACTAAATTTTGCACAATCTTTAGCGAAAGCCGTAAGACTGACTAATAGAAACGTTTTCGGCCTGTGACTGGCCTGATTTCGTTGATTTGTCACGGGAAATGGGTTCATTTCCCGTGACCCAAAGATTACAGCAATTATGTGTACGAAACTGGGCATTTTATAGTGCATTTCTGATATTGGAAGAGGGTCATTCGTTAATTACTTATAATAATTGTCCTAACTAATGCCTACCTACCTACTTATGCTGACGAACCAAAGCCTACGTAATATTAATGTTAACTTGCAAACTAACTAAAACCTACTTAGTATTAATGTTGACTTTCGGTTACCCGGAGTTCTAATGTAAAATCCCTATTAGTTGATTATTTGCAGGTTTGAGACTGAAATAGCAGACTTAAAATAAAACCTACTGGCTGGCTGGGAGTGAGTTTTTTGCACGTTATTAGTTTTAATCAGTTTAGGCAAAAGGGCAAAAACTCACTCACTCACTGTCTCAGCAGCCATTCTACGCAATCCCTACTTACCGACCTACCGACCTAAATAGCTAACTACTTTTCCTCGTAACTACCTAGGAAGCTCGGGGAACCGTACCGAACCGCTATTCGATCCGGCACTGGCAACCCTGGCAGCCAGCCGAGTGATAGACGCGCAATCTACCACCCTTTCACTTGAGCTTGTTTAATTTTGAGCAAAACTGGCATATAAAGTGGTGAAATTTTGATAAAAATGGATTTGAGTGAAAATTATACATTCTTGTAGAGCTTGCAAAACTGAACATTTTTTGTGCTTACAGCGCCAAAAAATGTTAATTAATTAGTGAGAAAAACATAATTAAAGTTTACTTCTACACATGCATAATTAGCACATCTAATGCATTAATTAAAATATACACGCGCTGGGTTGCTAAATCGCTTCCTTATATAGGCTGGTTTAACCTTGTTCTAATTGTAGCCCGAGTAGCTCAAATGGATGAGCACTGGATCATTAATCCAGAAGACCTGAGTTCGGACCTCAGCACGGGCCTACTTCTTTTCTCTTAGCTTGGTTCATCTTTTTGCCTCTTACATGGGAGTTTATGTAAATACGGTAACGACCGTGGACCCATGCTAGTTTTAAACCAAGCCCGTTGATGTCCCTCTCGTAACTAGGCCTAACTATTTCCACTTATTAAGAACTTCAATTAATACAATAAAACTACAGACATTTTCCTACCTAGTACTCAATAAGCTACTAATCCGCTAATCGGATGTTTACTATGTAAAGCTAAGTTTTTGGATTAATTCCGCAATAGTTTAAACTATTCTTTTCTGGTCCTGCTTTGGCTAATTCTGGATTCCGTGAATGCGGCCCATCCGTCCCCTAATCGCAGGGCAATCCTACGCGGATGACCGGAAATCCAGCAAGTCTTGCAGACCTAATGGGGGTCCCCGTGACCCTAGGCTGCCAAACCTGCCTAAACTGCCAAAATTACCTTTATTTCCTATGCACATTGTTATGACTTTCACTCCAAAATAACACTTTTACAGCGATTACACATCCGACTAATAAACATTACAGACTTTTAATTTATTTATATTTTGGGGTCCAAATTGCTACTCAATTTGGCCCCCAAAATATAAATATACCCCCCGACCTCACGAACATCGCAGGACCAGAAAAGAATAGTTTAAACTATTGCGGAATTAATCCAAAAACTTAGTTTACATAGTAAACATTCGATTAGCGGATAGTTATGAGTACTAGGTAGGAAAATGTCTGTAGTTTTATTGTATTAATTAGTGAGTTCTTAATAATTGGGAAATATTCGAGATTATTAAGAGAGAGATATCAATGGGCTTGGTTTAAAACTAGCATGGGTTCACGGTCGTTACCGTAATCACATAAACTCCCATGTAAAAAGGCAAAAAGACGAATCAAGCTAAGAGAAAAGAAGTAGGCCCGTGCTGAGGTTCGAACTCAGGTCTTCTGGATTAGTGATCCAGTGCTCATCCATTTGAGCTACTCGGGCTACAATTAGAACAAGGTTAAGCCAGTCTATATAAGGAAGCAATTTAGCAACTCGTTTTTAATTAATACATTAGATGTGCTAATTATGCATATGTAGAAGTAAACTTTAATTAAGTTTTCCTCACTAATTACTTAACATTTTTTGGTGCTGTAAGCACAAAAAATGTTCAGTTTTTCAAGCTCTACAAGAATGTATAATTTTCACTCAAATTCATTTTCATCAAAATTTCGTTACCTTATATGCCAGTTTTGCTCAAAATTAAACAAGCTCAAGTGAAAGGGTGGTAGATTGCGCGTCTATCACTCGGCTGGCTGCCAGGGTTGCCAGCGCCGGATCGAATAGCGGTTCGGTACGGTTCCCCGAGCTTCTTAGGTAGTTACGAGGAACAGTAGTTAGCTATTTAGTTCGGATAGGTCGGTAGGTCGGTAAGTAGGGACTGCGTAGAATGGCTGCTAAGATAGTGAGTGAGTGAGTTTTTGCCTTTTTGCTTAAACTGATTGAAACTAATAACAGGCAAAAAACTCACTCCCAGCCAGCCAGTAGGTTTTATTTTAAGTCTGCTATTTCAGTCCCAAACCTGCAAATAATCAATTAATAAGAATGTTACATTGAACCCCAGGTAACCGAAAGTTAACATCCATACTAAGTAGGTTTTAGTCAGTTCGCAAGTTAACATTAATATTACGTAGGCCTTAGCTAGTTAATAATAGGTAGGTAGGCATTAGTTAAGATAATTATTATAAGTACTTAGCAAGTGACCATCTTCCAATATCAGAAATGCACTATAAAATGTCCAGTTTCGTACACATATTCGATGTAATCTTTGGGTTACGGGAAATGAACCCATTTCCCGTGACAAACCAACGAAATCAGGCCAGTCACAGGCCGAAAACGTCCCTATTAGTCAGTCTTACGGTTTTCTCTAAAGATTGTGCAAAAATTTAGTCAGAATCAGTGTTTTCACGTTAAAATGGCCCTAGAAGGCCGGTCAGTGCAAGGAAAGGACAAAAGCGAACGAAGTCTGAATATAGGTCGCAAACAGCACAGTTTTTGTATAGTTCTCAGGAACATTTCGTGCAATTACCAGTTCAGTCAGGCCCAGCCGGGCCCAAGGTGGAAAACTTACGAATCAGTTCATTCAAGCCGAAATTGCGGCAAGCTTAGTCAAATTCTGATGGTATAAGTTAGCGGAGGCCGGAAAGGCCCCAATTGGTGACAGGAAGTTACCAGAAACGGTTAATATGCCAAACAGGCAATAACCGACAGATTCTAGTCAATTCTTCAAGTTACAAGTTCAAACGGGGCCCAAAATGCACATTTTGGGCCTGGAAAGCAAAGGAACGAGTAATGGTTGCTGGGTTCGATTCCCGCACCATAATCTTGTACTAATGGGTTTTAACCCATTTGATTCAGGTGCGGAGACGAAGCTACGCTGCTCTATCCGAATCTGAACTGCCCGTGGATCGTATCAGTCTTGTGTCTCTCAGATAGTCGTATTCGTAGTCAGTAGCTCAGTTGTTGGACCGCAGAAGTCCGGATCAGTAGTCAGTCAGTCAACCAGTCAGTCAGGAACAGTCATTTTGGAAGGTACATAGACGGCTTGTATTGCCGAGTAGCGGATTAAGACAGAGACAGCGAGCGTAGCACCACCTGATCAAAGAGGGAGGTTAAACCAGAAACCGAAAGGCCTAAACGTAACTCTTGAAAAGAAGGATTAAAACACCGATTCTCTTTTCTATCTCATCATGAATTCTACCCTTTTTGTCATCAATTTTAAGTCGGGAGGCGTTTCTCCCGTGTCTCTGGCCTAAGCGCCACCCCATCATCAGTGAAGAAGAAGAAGCCGTAGATTCGTTGAACTGTGTAGTTGTATAATTTTCGTTAATCAGGAATAAGTAAGGCAGAACCAGGAAACTCCCCACTTTTCTGTATTTCCTCAAAAAGCCAGTTCCGTACAGTAACCCTGTCTAGGTGTTGGAGCGGACCTTCGGGAAAGCAGTGTCCAACGATTCGGGGACTCACCCATAGACCGACCCCAGGTTTATCTCAGCTAATAATTGTTTGTTTGTAGTTTGCTGTTTTGTAGTTTGATAATCCGTTTGTAAGGACGGATAAAGAGTCGCACAGCACAAGCATATAGGCGCACGAGAAAGCATATAGGTACTTGGTTAGCAGAGAGTTGGAGACAGTGTAATAATTAGGTAGTGAAGACAGAGTTTAAGAAAAGGAAGAAGAAGAAGTACCACTGAACCTTGTCCCTAACCTAAAACCTATAACTTGGGTAATATTATCCTAAATTAGGATAATATTAATAATAACCTAAAGAGGGTAACTGGCAACTCTGGTACAGTAAATTGTATACTGTACTGAATCTGTAATTGTATCTGTTTTGCACAGTTTGTAACGACCCCTATTAGTAACGCATATTGTAATTGTAATTTGTAATCTTGTCAAAGAGTGTTCCCACGATACTTGTAACAAGTTTAGTAAATAATTGGTGTGTCAGACTTAGAGTCTCAGAGTTTAACAGAGAGGCGCGATTGTCTCTGAAAGTCAGGCGCGTTAGCCTAAGGATTGGATCAGGACTACTCAAAGGTAAGTTCTGGTCAGGAAGCCGAAGACTCATCATCAATCCAGCGATCAAATCCAAGCAAGCGCTGACCCCTCTTGCTGATCAGCTGGAATCCAGTGCAACAAACGAACTCACGAAGAAGACCCCTACAAAGGTTGGCTGCAGGGAATCTCTGATTTTGGAACACCACCTTTCGGAGATCCGGTGCCTAAGTCTACTTCTAGCAAGTGGACGCGCTGACCTTCCGTGTAATCAAGTGCAGAGCGTTTTCTGTCACTAGACCGGAGAGCAGAGCGTTTTCTGTCTCTGGAGACTAGCAACTTCATTACAAATTGCCTTTCAGATAAACCCAACTTGTATTTTGACCAAAAATTTGACAAATTAACTAATTATCACTTAACTAATGCAAATTATGCCTAATTAATACCTATGAACACCAATTAACCTACTTCAATGCTACTAGAGGACAAATTATGACCTTATTTTGACCCATCTTCCAATATTTGCACTTATTAACTGCGTAAAACGTTTTAAACTCGAAGTTTCTTGTTAAATTGTCGGTTATTCAACAACTTCTTTCTTTAGATTCGCTTTCCTTGACAATTTTTAGCTGTTTTAATCAGATTTTGACTGACTTCTGGACAATGAGAGGCCTTATTCGTGGCCTGGAAAAAGTAACGACTCCTCCATGCTACATCAAAAGTGATGTTAGGGCCTATTACTGACCCGGGAAAGGTAACGACCCCTCCGTTATTGACTGGTAACCTACTGGAACCCTATTAAGGTGGTGATCCCCTTTGGTCACATAAAGTTTGCACCATTATTACTCATTCATTACTTGGAGTTAAGAAGCCATTTTTATATCAAAATGTAGCTTGACATTTTCTCTTTTTAATACATGCAACAGAACTAATGTTGCTTTTCTAAAAGATTTTTAACAGATTTTAGAAGAAGTATAATTTTCCAGAATTTTTGCAGACTCAAGTAAATGTTTTCGCGAGACATCGGTTATATCATTCGATACCTCCATCAAATAGCTGGGGACGATTTTTTATTTATTGTGAAATCGCTCTTCGTTGTAGAGGAATAAGCTGAAATGTGTGCGTAACCTGTATTTTGCCTGCTTTTCCCAACTTTGTCAAGCGATTACTTTAACTAGAAAGCAGCAATCGGGGCAACTAAAAAATCGTCCCTGGGTATATTTGTGCAGAACACATTTGTTCAGTAGCAGCCCTCCACCTTGAATGGTGAATGCTCCACAATCTTTGGAAAAAAATTGGTCGTGTTTTTGCAAAAACTATATTTTTATGATAGCAGCCTACAGGATAGCAGTTGGAAGACGATCATGCGTCGGATAGTTTGTCCCTGTGAGACCTTCAGATCGACGCCCTTAGTTTGATTTTACGGCCTGCGTAGTTCAAGAAAAATTGAATAATTTGATTTCTGCAAAAATGACAAGTTTTCGACGCCAAAACAAGAACATCGGCTATATCTCACGATAGAGAAAAGCTAGAAAGTTACTTTAAAAAGCAAAAATGTGAAGCTCAATGAGATCTTTCGAATGAATATAGGCATAACTGCATAGCAGCTGCCAAA
This sequence comes from Trissonchulus latispiculum, assembly GCA_030248195.1. NCBI lineage: Eukaryota > Metazoa > Nematoda > Enoplea > Enoplida > Ironidae > Trissonchulus > Trissonchulus latispiculum. Next base: position 20,471 of record JASAND010020709.1, on the reverse strand, counting down.
CGTTCAGAAATTGGGAAAAACCACTCTGACCGGAAATCTCGAATTTTCCAAGCGGGATTGCGCGGAAGGTGTTAGAATGCTAAAAGAACGTATTTCGGAAAGTTTCATCAAATTTCATCTTGATTTACGCCGCCAAAGAACAATATGTGCCCAAAGGGAATCACCACCTTAAGCTACGTTCTGCTGAAGTTTCATTCCATTTTCGTGCCAGTTGCGTGAGAGTAGTGCTACTTCTGTCCGTATTCTTCCTATCTACACTAGAACCTATGTCCCTAATGGTGAATTTCTGAGGGTTTCACACTGACTGGCAACACTGGTAATTACATGACAGTTAGTTTATACAGTGCTTGGACGTTTCATAGTTCACATCAAGATTTCACAGGCACGCCACTCATAACCAGTGCATTGGACACTTAAATCAATTCCATCAAAATCGCAATCTACGACAAACTGAGCTTTTCTTGGTCATTTTTTAGGTTTTATTTTGCCTTTTCCATTACACATAACAATAGAAAAAATTTTTTGGCGGAGGTTTGGGGGGGAGGTCTAAAAAGGGAGCCCCCCAAAATTCCGGTGGAGGTCCCCCCAACCCAAATTCCCGTTTTATACCTCCCCCCCTTAAAATTGGGTCCAAACCAAGTAAAAAATGCAAAATTTTGAGAAATTTCTGAAAATTTTGGAAAAAAATTCGAAAAAATGGCTGTAATCCAGCTATAAACAGCTAAAGATGGTTATTTATTTATAGTAATTAAAAGGTAATATACGTAATTATAAACCACAATCTGGGCTAATTTAGCCTAAATTAGCCCAGATTGTGGTATATTGAATTATTTAGGCATATATTTTAGCACAAATTTGTCAATTTTCAAGCCCTATTTTCGCACACGAAAGCTAGTGACGTTTGAGGCATTTGAGGCTGTTTAGTAGGCAGACGAAGCAATTGAGTATGTTTAGTGGGCTGTACATCGAAAAAGGAGCATTTTTCTAAAAAACTTACAGTTTAGGGTGGCCCTCCCCCCCAATTTCGGAATTTCGTGGGGTCCTCCGAGCCGAATTTGGACCTTCCCCGCCCCCCCCCCCCCCAACCCAACCAGGTGGACTCATCTGGTGGGCAGCATAGGTGTGGCTGGGCAAAAAATCTGGGGGGGGGGGGTTCCGACGGAGGGTGGGGGGACCCCCCCTAAATTTTCGATTTTATGCCATTTTTGGCCACTTTTTTGCCAAAAATCTGGGGGGGGGGGTACCAAAAATCTGGGGGGGGGGGTCGCCAAAATTTGGCATTATGGTGGGGGGGGGTCCCCCCCCCAACCACCCCCCCCTAACACATCTATGGAGGGCAGTAGCGGCGCCAGGATTTTTTGAAGGGGGGGGGGGCGACCCAAACATCCGGCTACCTTTTGTTGGGAAATCCTAATTTTTTGCCAAATTTTAGCTAATTTTACCTTCATTTCCCTAAACATTTTTCAAATTTTAGCAAAAATTTTTCCATTTTTAGCAAACATTTTCGATTTTGGCAAAAATTCGCCGATTTTTTAAAAAATTTCTTAAAACACTCAAATTATGCATATAAACAACTGAAAAGTTTTTCAAGGGGGGGGGGGGCCCGACACCATAGGTGTACCTTGAGAAAACGTTGGGGGAGGGGGTAGCCGAAATTAGGGTGGGTTGGGTGTGCCGTTTTGAGGTGGGGTGGGGTCCGGAAAAAATCAAATTTGGGGGGGGGTAAAAAATTTTTTAGTCAAAAATTTAGAAAAATCGCAAATTTGCTAAAAAAGCGTTATTTCCAACTAAAAATTAAAAATATTTCTTCATTTTTGCTCGTTTATTCGAAAAAAACTTGGATTTTTTCCAAAAAATTTCCAAGTTTTACTAATTTTGAGGCAAAATTTTCAAAATTTTGAGGGTGGGGTCTGGCAAATTTGGGTGGGTGGGATCTGGGATTTGGCCATTTGGGGGTGGTGTCTCCAAAATTTCGTGGGTGGGGTCGGCACTTTTCCATTTGGGGGGAGGGGTTCCCCTCCCACCCCCCCCCCCCCAGGTACACCACACGAAGCCCAGTTTTAGAAAACAATTGGAAAAAAGTTTCTAATTTTTTCCAAAAACTTTCCAACTGAACATTATTTCTAATTGTTTTCTAAAAAATATCTATTTGTTTTCTAATTATTTTCTGTTAAATGTTTTCTAACTGAGGCCCACTTTCTAATTGTTTTCTAATTAATTTCTTACCGTTTTCTAGCAAGTTTCTTAATGTTTTCTCATTGTTTTCCCTAAAGAAAAGAACATTTTCTATATTATTTCTAATTATTTTCTAAACAACTTTTATTATTTTCTCATTATTTTCTCACTATTTTCTAGCTTCCTTCCCAAGAGTTTTACAGAATATTTTCTCAATGTTTTCTGATTTATTTCTGAATTTTCCTTTACCTGGCTTATTTCTACTGGGGGAGGGTAGGTGGGGGGGGGGGAGGGGCCGCCCCCCATTCGGCGACCTCCCCTTCATTCAAGTAGCCCTCCCATAAAATGCCCCCCCATAAATTTCGACCTCCCCCCGTAACCCAAAAATGTATAGAGGTCGGGGAAAAAACCCAAGGTAGTCACTTTTTGGACTCTGCAGAACTACCCAGTGGAGCAATCCGGCTATAAATTATTTTCTTATCAAGCCCTGTCTAGACTGTCATTTTGGTACGTATATAAATCGCCTAAGGTCCTGTCGTTAATTAGTAATTAACGGTTTAATTAGCCGGGGTAAAAAAACCAATGGCGGGAAAAAACCAACCGATGGGAAAAAACCAACCCCAGTATTCGGTCAGGGTAACTCATATTAGCGATTTTATGCATGCGACAGGTAAAATCGGCGTCGCTGACTTCATATCTGCAGTTATTTTTGCGATATTCCTTATAATAAGTGACAAAATCAAACATCAAAATTTGCAGCATCAACTGGCTAGGTTTCATCGTATTTGCCAGTTTCTATGTTAAAATGCAAAAATTTGTAAATCTTTCGAAATTCAATGAAATAAATTAAAATAAACGTTGTTTCAGTGTTTTTTCGCGTATTTCTTTGTCCCAGAGTACTTTTTGGCCGCTTTAGCTGAGCCAAACAGCCAATCCGCCGAAAAGTCAGTGGGTGAATGGCTCGCTGTTTGCCCTGAATCTTCTTGTGTCCTTGGGGTAACTCCCGTGTAGCTGCAGCTGCTGCTATTGCTGTTTACGTCTAGTTGAAGAAGCCGCAGTCTCGGGTATCTGTGGATCTATGACATTATATACAATGGAGCCGGACGAATGCACCGCCACCTATTTTTGCTGATCAGCCATGGCTGTCTTCATCTTAAAGTAAGTATCTTAAAGTAAATGAGGTTTTTACCGGCTAGCACAAAATTGCCAAGTCCAAATGCAATTTTGAGCTGTTCACGTGAAAGAACGCATTAAACTTGCTATGTGCATGACTTTTGAGCAACTAAGAACCATTTTTGGGAGTTTGGCAGCAAAAGCAAAAATTGGTTTTTTTCCCATTTTGTAAAAATTCTGCTGGCAGCTTGCCAAGCGTCGCAGGAAGGCGAGACCGACATTTTTGGAAAGAGCACATGTTGTTCTCATAGAAACTATTAACCCTTTATATACCGGTACTGATCCACAGTAGCTAAAAATTATCTGATAACTATTTCTTAGCCTATGAAGGACGGAGAATTTTTTGGTGGTGTTCCCGTCACGCTACAGTGCTCCAGTAAGTGGAGTAAGCTCCAGTATGTAGCGCTGAAGATACATATGTAATTTAAGGGTGCTGCCAATGTATCTCCAGTGTTACATTGGGTCCTCAGAACCAAAGATTTGAGATGAGTAATGGAAGCTCTTTTCATTTCCCCTGATTCTATTCTAGAACAAGCATAACAACATTTTAACTGCTATCCTTAGTTATTTCGTGGATACTGTTACAGTAGGTGTAGGTAATTCATCAACTAGAGCGTTCGGTTGGAAACTAGGCTTAGTTACTTTCGCAACATTACGTGTGCTACGACCAAAGAGGCGGAAGACAAGAGTATCGAAAATAACAGTCGCAATGCTGGCTAGGCTCCGAGTGGTTGTTATAGGACGAAAGATTGCATGTTGGAGAAAGTGTTGGGAGGTACAAAGTTGAGGCGTAGGAGTGGGCTCGTGACAGGATCAAGCTAACAAATATTTGTAATACCACAATCTATTTCTGCCAAAAACTTGCTAAGTACTGCCACCTAGGCACAATATATCACATCCAATGTATATGGGGATATTGAATAACTTTGACTGATGCTGTCAACGCTCACGGATGGTTCTGTATTGCTGGTATTTCAAAATTAATGTAGATAGCACTAAGCTATTGAATTATCAATATCTATCAAAATACAATCTGGACGCAATTTATAAGAAGTAATCTTACTGCTGAACAAATATACGGATTCTATTTGTCCCTACTGGTGTCGTTTTCGTTATACTGGTCTTCCGCTTTTCAGTAAAATAATGCATGATGATACTAAACTAATTGAGTCTCGATACGAACCGAAGGCACAAGCTGATGAACTGACTACATTAACAGTAATTGTGTTTAGTAAATAACTGAGGACAGTGCTCAGAACGTTGTATTGCGTCCTCTCTGATAAACTCAGAAGGAATGAAAATCGAATATATCACTTAGTTCAAAATTTTGAAGCTGAGGAAGCAAATGTAGCACAGGAGATATAGTCAAGCGGGAAAAAAACCCACTTTTCAGATTTTTGGCCAGAACTTTGTACTGGTTTGAAATATTGAAATACTGACTATACAGGCTGCTAGGCCTAGTCGTAAGCTTTCTTATGAGCTATAGAACACCTCTCTAGGGTGCGCCGTTAGTGAGAAAAATTGTCCCAAACTGGCGGGAAAAAACCCAATGTGGGAAAAAACCCATATGCGGGAAAAAACCCACACCGAAAATTTTTTGGCAAGTTGCCAGGAGCATTTCTAACCGTTCCAAATGAAAGAGCGGGTTGTTTTTAGTACAACTGCATCAAAATATATTAGTTTTTGTTGAAAAATTGAGGTCATAGTGACTTTTGAAAATTTGGTATGTTTAACACATAAACATAGGCAAATTTTGGAAATTTTTTAAAATTGTTTATTTTCGGCAGTTTAAGTATCCTATCGTATAGAAAACGTGTTTTTCTTGTATTTAGAGCCAAACTAGACCCATTTTAAGGCAAAATAAGCATTTTTGGACAAATTGAAATTTTGGCTTGAAATGGCACCATGTCCGATTTTGACCCCCTGGACCTCCCATAACAGATCGAACCCAGGTAAAACCTATCCCAATTTAATCTATAGGCTCTATTAAACAAATGTATGTATTCGTTTGACCTTTCCTGCTAATGCTTAGAAAAATTTTCAATTTTGAAAAGTGGGGTTTTTTTCCCGCATGTGGGTTTTTTCCCGCCAACTCTAGGTCACCCCCAGGTGCACCGGAGGGGTTAGAGCAGTGTGGCATATATCATTATGATGCGCAACAGATGCCCTACACATACATACAATCCGCTTTGGTCTAAGTCTTTCCAGTAGTTCAGGGTGGCCTGGCAAAGTTTGCCAAATATCGGTACTTGGACGGACCAAAATTTTCGAAAATTTCGAAGTCCCAAAAAATTTGCTGGGAAGCAGTGGGAGCGACAATAATACACCCTCCAGGGTTATTTTGGATGCTCTTCAAGATAGGCTATTAAAATCCTAGATAGCTCATACCGGTAAGCCCACACTGGGGGTGGGTTTTTTCCCGCATTGGCGAGTGGGTTTTTTTCCCGCTTGACTATACAAGGGTAAAATACAGATGACTCTCCAAAAATACATGTTAAAAAATCAAGCGTATCTTGCAACGGACAGCTGATAGAGCAATTAAAGTATTTCTATCGTATTTCTCGTGCATCATTTGCTATGGGGGCCAGTTGGCAGTCAGTTCGGATTGTAGCTTGGAAGATACAACGTGTCCAAAGTCAAACTGCTGAGTTCCGCAAAATTTTGAGGACATTTTTCATCACTGCTCCACATGTAAAGAAGATAGGAGGGCCATCTCATATCAGAATATGGGCAACATATCAAAGTTTATTTTCAGCCATAAAAGAAGTCAATCCAGCGAACTTGCTGAGCGTAAGAGGGCAGAGAAAAATGTATCTCAGAAAATACCGGGGTACATAAAGGGTTAAAAGTTATTATCTAACTGCTATGGAAAATTTTTTACAGGCCTTCAAAAATAGGCTAATTTTGAATTTTTGGGGGGTCAAAAATGCCAAAATTTTCAAAATGTCACAAAATGCTCAAAAGTGGTCCGATTTAGCTCAAATTTGGTATGGTAGGTGGGATGGGCCCTACCAACTTGCATGCAAAATTTGAGCCCGCTAGCTCATCCCCATCGCCCAAACGGGGGGCTGGTTTTTCCCCCACCACTTGCGGGTTGGTTTTTTCCCCGACCTCTATAATGTCGAGATATGTGGCTATCCTATCACCATGCAAAAAATTGGGTCTCTGCGACTTTCCTGTGAGTCAGGGTGGTGTGATTTTTCTGTTAAAATTTCGGATGATTTTTTGTTAAGCTTGCAATATATATTTTGGCAGAAAAACTTAGGACTTCGTATGTTGGTGGGATATGACCCACGGTCACATGACCCATGCCGGACCCTTCCGGACCCTCCAGCAGGGGCGCACTTAAGGGGGGGCGGGGGGCCGAAACCAGATGTAAAGGAAAAATTTCATTGTCCGCGCGCGGGACATAAAATTTCAAAAATTTTCGCGCCTTCGGCGCGAAATAAACTTTATTTTTGCTTAATTTACCCTTATTTCGGCGTTTAAACATTTCAATAGCAACTTTTTTAAGATTTTCAAAAATTTTCGCGCCTTCGGCGCGAAATTTAATGAATTTTTGCTTAATTTACGCTTATTTTTGCTTTTCAAACCCAATTTTCGAAATTTTTTCAACTTCTGGGGTGCTTCGCGCCCCAGACTCCCCAAATTTTTCTGAGGTCCGCCCCCCGCGAAAAAATTTTCTATGTGCGCCACTGCCCTCCAGGTATATACGAACTGGATAGTCCCAAATGGCAAAAAACATGTCCTAAGGAGTTTCCCAGGGAGATTCAAATCTGGCATTAGTTTTTAGGTAACTATAGGCTAATATATACTGACTTTTGGGACCACGTTTACCGTCGGACGGTTCAGGCCCTGCTGGTTACCAGGTTGGACTCCCAGAAGTGTCATTCAACCTCAAAAACAAAGGGAGGTCGCTGAGCTCGAACTTGACGTTAGTTTTGCTCTAGCTGCTGTTCCGACTTCAGTAACAAAACATGAAAATGATGTTTTATTTGTTAAAACTTTAAACAAAAAAATCACCCACCCAAGGACGGTTCTGAGGTCGGACTGGGAACTTCTATATATATATAATATGTATCGATAGCCCACAGTCAGTACATGTCACATGCACAATATGAGTTGCCTAGGATTTTCCCTTAGTAAATAGCAGCCGAAATTCGAACTTCCGTCATGAACGTTTTGAGGCCACTTTTGGGTACCCTCACTGTAGGTCTGTCCTGAATGCATGGAGAGGACCTAGGGGCTCAAACTCACAGGTTGTAGTGTCGAGATGTGTGGCTATCACCATTATATATATACGTACGGAACATTATGTACGTACGCAGAGCTCCGAAAAAAGTTGCGGAATTTTCAAAAAAAGTGCGGTTTTTTCGCAGTTTTTTTTTCGCAAAAAAACAGTCGTTACGAATTAGGAGTTTAAAGGCTAGCTATTCCGCAGTGTCAATGGAGAGAAATGCACACATTATTTCATAATGTCACACATTTGACATACATATATATACCAAATTTGGCCACTTTTGGAAAATTTTAGTTTTGAGCCAAAATCACCTAAGTCCCCACCCCACCCCACCACAGCACTCTACCGCCACTTTGAGCATGCAGTTCTATGACAAAAGTTGCTCAGCTCGCTTAGGGCTTACATTTGATAACAAATTTGACCACTTTTGAAAATTTTCATTTTTGACCACATGACCTCCCACCGACCTGACCCTCCAGATGGCAAAGTGGAACCAGCACAGCAAGACGGCAAAACGGATGCCAGGAAGGAGCTGGGCGCACCAGAAAACTCCTATAGACAAAGTTTTGAGAGGCTATGTACAGTCATATATGATGTTCCCGGAAGTCGGTACTGACCGGACCATCCAGACGGCAAGTGGAACGAACACAGCAAGATGGGTGGGTCCGATGGCAAAACGGATGCCAGGAAGGAGCTGGGCGCACCAGAAAACTCCTATAGACAAAGTTCTGAGAGGCTATGTATATACAGTCCTATATGATGTTCCCCCGGCAAGTCGGAACCAGCTCGGCACCGGGACCGGACCACTCCAGAATCGATTTTCCGTCCCAAAAAACCTTCGTATGCAAAATTTGAGCCACCCATGTAGCAAAATAAGCGAAAAAATTAAGTTCAAAGTTCGACCCAAAATTCACCAAATTTGGCCGGCCAGTACCGAAAAATTACGCACAGAGACGGAAAATCATATAGCATTTGAACGACACCGATATGTGTACTGTTTAACCATATAGTCAGTATTGCCCCATGTATATATGCCCAATCTGACTTATTAAGACGCCTTTGAAGCATACTTTTTGGCCATTTTAGCGTTTTGGCCGACTTTGGCCCCCCAGCCCAAAATTTTTTTCGGCTCCGGGAGGCATAAAAACTAGCTTATTTTCTGATTTTTGATTTGTACTACAAGAATATATATGGGTTTCATAGTCATAGTTTCATTCTATCTGTAGTTATCCATAGGTGTACCAGGCTACAGTTTACCCCCCCCCCACGGAGAGACCCCCCCCCCCCCCCCCCGCCTCGACTAGGCCCCCCCCCCAGACCCCCCCCCCCCCCCCCAAAATGGGGTCCAAACAAGAAAAAAAATGCTAAATTTTTGCAATTTTTCAAAATTTTTTTGAAAAAACTGTCCAGAAACAGTTAAAAACGCTGGAAAATAGGTTTTAAAACGCAATACGAGTGGTTTTTATTAGATTTATGTCGAAAATGGTCGATTTTATGTCCAAATAGGGCCAATTTTAGCTGAAAAAATATTTGGGTACAGTTCTGGGGTTTTTCTAGGCAAAAATAAGTGGGGGGGGGGGGAAGAGGGGGGGGGGACGCCCCCCCCACTAGTGGGGGGGAAGTAAAATGGGCTAAAAATGCCAAAAATACAGTATAAAAAGCCTGTTTTCTACATATACTGCTATAACTAAGCTTAAAAGTGCTCAAAAATTGAGTTTTAGCACCAAAATAGACCATTTTTGACGAAAAAATTCCGGCGAAGCCGGAAAATTTTTGAAAATTTTGACCAAAAATCCTAAAAATTCGGCATTTTCTGGGCACCTTAGGGTGAGTGGGGGGGGGACGCCCACAAAAGTGGGGAGGGGAACGAGTGGGGGGGGGAAGAGGTCGAGTGGGGGGGAACCCCCACCCCCCCCCCCCCAGTAAAAAAACCCCAGCAGTTTGGGTACAGTTTTTGAAAATTTCCGATTTTTGAGACCCCCCCCAAAGCCAGATTTGGACTTTTTACTCCCCCCCAACCCAAACAGGTGGTACACCTATGTACAAAACCCTTTGATGAGACATCAAAAGCGAGAAACCGGAAAAAACGGAAAGTGGTACGGGAATGAAACTTGGCAAATTATACTAAACTCGACACGTATATACAATTTTTTGCGCACATACTCTGCACAGATACGGTCATTCGACCATTTTCGCTCATATTATAGGGAGGGGTCGCTACCGCGACCCCTATGATAAATGTGACAAAAACTACAAACAAATGCAGCTGTCATGGGTTTGAAAGGGGGGAACAATTATTATATACCTTCTCAATTCCCCCAAGAAAACTTAGGCAACGGAATCCTAATTAAAAAACCGTAAAACAAATTGTATTCGTTATCATTAAATTTATAATCAAAACTTAGAGTCATCTCCGAAACATTTTTATTTTCTACTTATAAAAAGCTTCAAATTTGAAAGCAAACAATGCAAAACAATTTGCAAAATAACTGATTTTGACTGAAAACCTAACTTTTCATCAACACCATAAAAAAATCAATTGCCCCTATCCCTTTTCTTTTCCCCAAATCGGTTGGCAAGCAAGTCCTCTGTTGTTTGACTTAGAGACTGACACCCACACCCTCCTAAGGAGGGCCTCCTTCAATTTTTTCCAAGCACCAAGCCCCACTTTCGTTTTGATTTTGATGGTACTTTCCAATGCCAGAAAGCATGTAGAAAAAATTAGAAAGAATTATATATATATCTTTCGAATTATTTTCTAACTGGAAAACAATTAGAAAACAATAAGAAAAAATGGCTTAATTATTTTCAAATTGTTTTCTTATTTGGAAAAATATACGAAAACAATTAGAAAACATTTTGAAAAAATATTAACTATATTTTCCCATTGTTTTCTATTTTAGAAAACTAGTAGAAAGTAATTTGAAAACAATTAGAAAAAATTTATTAACTGCAGAAAACAATTAGAAAACAATTGGAAAAAATTCAATTTTTTCTAATTGTTTTCTAGAAAAGGGCTTCGTGTGCACCTATGCCCGACACCCCAAAGGGATGGGCCCAAATCGCAAAGGGGGGGCCCGGGGCCCCCGGCCCCCCCCTGGCGCCGCCACTGATGAAGGAGGATCTGACCTCTCCGTTGGGCACACAAAGCCCAATTTTAGAAAACAATTGGAAAAAAGTTTCTAATTTTTTTCCAAAAACTTTCCAGCAGTTAACTGAACATTATATTTCTAATTGTTTTCTAAAAAATATCTACTTGTTTTCTAATTATTTTCTGTTAAATGTTTTCTAACTGAGGCCCACTTTCTAATTGTTTTCTAATTAATTTCTTACCGTTTTCTAGCAAGTTTCTTAATGTTTTCTCATTGTTTTCCCTAAAAAAAGGACATTTTCTATATTATTTCTAATTGTTTTCTAAACTACTTCTATTATTTTCTCAATATTTTCTCACTATTTTCTAGCTTCCTTCCAGAACATTTTCTTAATGTTTTCTGATTTTGTCTGACTTTTCCTTTATACTTTTCCAGGTCTTCCTTGTTAAACAAACATTCATTGAGTAATATTTAGAATATTTAACGAATATATAATACTCACCATATTACAATCAGTTTTCGAAAGTCGAAGCATGTGTACGTACGTGCGTTTTTCAAAAATAAAAATATAAAAGTGAAGACTGTGGGGTCTGGGGAGAAGCTGAGAAAAGTTCGTAAATGTCAGGAAAATTTTCAATGGAAACACTCAAAATTTTGATTCCAGCAGCCAGTAAAAATTTAAAACATAATTTAGCAAACTAGCAAGCAAGAAAAATCTTAAAATAATGGTTTGGCAACATTTACAAAATTTATATATACAAGAACAAAAAGTGCTCCTTCGTCGCATGTAAAATACATATGAGTCTTCGTAGGCAGGTTGTACATAAGCAAAAACTAGCCTGTAAAATACATATGAGTTCCGTAGGGAGGTTGTAAATTAAGGAAAACAAGTTGCAACCGCTTAACATATGAGCCTGTCCTACAACGAGGCTCATATTGGCGTATGTCATAATACGAATAATTTGCAGATTTACTTTTATATAAATACATACTGCATAAAGCTTTTCATTACAAATTATCCTTCATATATATAATGTTGATCAGTCATTATATATAGTGTGCATATGCTCAATACGGTACGCCATGAGGCGCTCTGACTCACAGCCAAGTGGGAACGCATTCTGCGTGTGTATAATGTGAAAGTGTTTCGAGAATGCATTAGAGGTGTGCCATAGTGTTTCAGGAAACAGGTTGCATGTACAGTTCAGCTTGAGCAGTCGTAGTTCACTTCAGTCCTGGGCCATGACGTCTATTCTTTTTTCCGTAATGTGGATGAAGCTGAGGTTCTTTAATGAGGCTTTAATGTGGAATGCACTGTGACGCCAATATGAGCCTCGTTGTAGGACAGGCTCATATGTTAAGCGGTTGCAACTTGTTTTCCTTAATTTACAACCTCCCTACGGAACTCATATGTATTTTACAGGCTAGTTTTTGCTTATGTACAACCTGCCTACGAAGACTCATATGTATTTTACATGCGACGAAGGAGCACTTTTTGTTCTTGTTTTCTATTATTTTATATATGTATGCTCATGAAGGTATGTATAGATATCTTTCAACGGTAGCAAGCAAGCCAACCACAGCACTCCACAACCACTTTGAGCATGCAGTTCTATGACAATGTTGCTCAGCTCGCTCAGGGCTTTCATTTGCTACCAAATTTGACCACTTTTGAAAAATTTCATTTTTGACCGAAAATCGCCAAGTCCCCAATCCACCCCACCACAGCACTCTACAGCCACTTTGAACATGCAGTTCTATGACAAAAGTTGCTCAGCTCGCTTAGGGCTTTCATTTGGTACCAGATTTGACCACTTTTGAAAAATTTCATTTTTGACCGAAAATCGCCTAAGTCCCCATCCCACCCCACCACAGCACTCTACAGCCACTTTGAACATGCAGTTCTATGACAAAAAGTTGCTCATCCCCAAAATTTTCTGGGGGGGGGGTCACTCAGCAGTGAAGTCGGGGAGTTCCCCCGACCACAGTTTCCAAGGCAGAAATTAGGTAGCTACGAACTAGCTCAAACATCTCAATAATTTGAAAAATTCAAAGAGTAAAATAAACGCAATCAAATCTAAGAAAAACTAATCAAAACTAATTATCTAAATCACAAATAAATTAGAAAAATAAGAAATATCAAAATCGTAGTAAATTTCGAAATTTTGAAAATTCGAAATTTTTGTCGAAAAGTGATGGTCAACCAGACAGAGTCAAACTGTGCACGGTCGACATATGTTAAATCCCTACCTCAGCTGTCTGGACCTAAGGTGGATTCTAGAGGCGGTACGACTGCAGGTGCTTAGACCGGGCCTAACTCCAGATATTACCTAAACTCTATGAAAACTCACTAATTCTACCTTCGTTGATCCATCAAATATCCATGGCGTAACCAACTAATAGTCGGGGTGGCGTAACAATAAATTTAATATAAAAGAAACACGTACCGACCGTTTCGTACAAAATTCGAACAACAACTAAATCACAGGATCAGATCTAAGCTGATCAATTTAGCTAACAGACTAAAGGTTGCACACATCAGTAACAAATAGTTTTAGTGTTTGTTTTTGAGATTTAATTTAGTTGATTCTTAACACTACAATTACACAACAATCATGAACATTTACACATTATTACAACTGGTTCTTCTCTAATTCCCGAAATAACAAAAAGTACAAATTAAAGTATACATTTTTATTCCTACGTATTGGTTTTTAATTCCATTATTCAGGGAGTTATTCAACTCCTCCCTGTTTTCTCTCCCTTTTACGGGTCGGCCTTTCATCTTATGCCGCCCGTCTGTTTGTCTGGAGAGCGTGGAAAGCTCCCAGACCTTACGTGAACGAATACCATTCATGCATTCATTCCCGTAAGTCCCGTAATAGTGACCTCATGAGGGTAACCGCTGATCTCCGCTATGTAAGGCTGAATCCAGCCTTGCACTACTCAGTACATAAATGTAGGTAAAACATATATAGACAATAATAATAATAGGTACTGAAGTTGTTAGTTACATAGGTAAATGTTAGTAATCCTAGGTAGGTTAAAAGTTAGTTTTAACTTAGGTACTTATTATTCTTACGTAAGTTTCTTAGTCTTATTTTTATTCTTTTGGGTCCTTGATGGACCAAACAGGTGTGTCTCCTTTGCTTTCTAATAAGCAAAGGAGACCTTTTGAGTCGGCCGCTGAAGGACCAAACTCCGAAAATATTGGAGCTTCTGTTTATTTCTAATTGATGAGCTCCAGCCGTGACCCCTAAAACTTGCTACCACCGGCCTTTGGCCATCTATCTTTTCAAACTAGGGGTCACCTGTCCTCATCAATTTTGGGGCCCTCCAGCCGCCAGACGCGCCTGTGGGCTGTCGTAGGTCACGACTTGGCAGCCCAATAGAAAAACGTGATCACGCGCTAACAGCCAATCAGCTGTTAGACGCTTTGAGGCCAGCCCCCTACTGGGGTCTCGACTGAAAACAGCAGTTTTCAGTCAGTGCTTGGCTGGCAGTCGGGGAGAGAGGTTGGTCTCTCTCCCCTAATAACATTAGCTTTAACCTTTCCCCTCTTCTGTTGTCCGTATGTACCCAGAAGAGGTGTGTCTTGCGCCAAATATATGGAGGCCTGGACTATAGCACCTCTCCCCCTCCCCCCTTTCCCCGTAGGGTTTTCTATTTCAGATCCTGCCAGCCAGGCACTCACGATCTGGCCGCCCCCGTGAGCCCATACGTCTTCAGGGCTCCCGGGGTGCACTGCTTCTCACCCGGGGACCCTTATGCCTGAAAGGCGGTCCCCGGGTCTCACCAGTTATGCCATTTCCCGGGGTTTTCGGACCCCGGAAGACACCTTTTTCTCACGTTTTCTGGCCCAGTGCCCCTACTTTTATGTGTTTGTACTTGTGAGGGTGTGGGCCTTTCGTCCCACCCTCTGGGGTATTTTTGATGGGTTTTTGTACTCTCCCTCTAGTGGTTTGCGAGCAGTTGAACCTCGCAAACCACCCTTGTTAAAATGGTTTTTCAAATCAGTTTTTCCTGTTTTCCATATCTTTCTAAAAAGGTCCCTTTTTGCCCAATTACTGGCAAAATCGGCATGGGATTATTTCTACTCGAAAACCACTCCAAAACCATCATTTTCACCCTTTTCAACTCTCTCAGTTTTCACTTCAAAATCCAATTTTAAACCCTAAAATCAACATAAACCTGGGTAGTTAACTTTAAGGGAGGACCCTTACCTACCCACCTTGAGAAAGGGGAGTTAGGCCACTCCCCGGAAGTAGGTCTTTCAGGTTAGGACCCCCCTTACTCCCCACAGCCGGCAACCAGAGTTGCCGGCCATGCCTTTTTCACTGCATTCAAAAATCAGCTGATATAACAATGCCTTGTTTTAACTATTGCCGGCCTAAAATGTGAGGTTTCTTAAAACATTCTATAGGCAGAAATCTAACCTTTAAATGTCGTTCATCTCATTAATTATTAAGACTTTAACGGGGGAATACCGGCTCCCCTTTAACGAAAAGCTATCCTTAGCCTATTTTTTTGTAATAATTGCGATTGCGAACAGCAATTATTGTCCTCGTTGGCTTTTACACACAAACAAAAGAAAAGAAAACACACACTGGTGATCACGTGGGAATGGCCATTTCTGGGCCATTCCCGAAATATAGCGCACCTTCACACAATGGTAGCCAATATTAGGAATTAGCTAGGTTAGTATTTTGGGAATTAGCCCCGTTGTAGCACTGTTAGGACTGTAAGTTGCATTCTACTGTATAAATGCGGTTCCTCACGTAAACTCCTCCAGTTGAGGTTGTGAGTGAAGCCAAGTATGCGTGAGGTGTGAATGTTGCGTAAATGTGCCTGCATTATTGTGTGAATAACTGTAAATGTATGACTGAAATAGTGTGTGTGTGAAATTGTACAAGTACGATTGTATGCGTGTGTTTGCCGTCCAGATGAGTGTGTGAAAGCGGCATGTTTGAGTTTGCATGAATGAGATTACGTTTGCTGCGTGAGTATAACAGTATAAATGGGACTGCTCATGTAAACCCCTCGCGGAGGTCTTGAGTGTAGTCCGTAGGGCAACAGTTAGTTAAGCTATTATATTAGGTTGTAACTAGGCATAATAATTAGAACATACATTGTAAATAGTTAGGTTAAGTATATGCTAAACTGTTAGTCTTGTGTCAGTTAGTTTTAGCAAGAGTCCATAATTTATTCCTTTATATTCTAGAATAAGAGTAAGCCACTAGAGGGCTTCTCTTCTTGGCATTGCGTAACGGTGCTCCGACCGCAATACGCGAATGTTCTCCCGTTTGGTGGGGGGTCGACAAGCATACCCCCTCCCCATTTGGTGGGGGGGTAGGCAAAAGGGGTCCCCGTTTGGTGGGGGGTATGCAAAAGGGGTCCCCATTTGGTGGGGGGAAGGCAGAATGGGGTCCCCGTTTGGGGAGGGGGTCGCCAAGTCAGGCTAAGATTGGATGAATCTGATTGGCTGTTGGCGACCCCCCCCCAAATTGGGAACCCTTTTGCCAAACCCCCCCACAAAACGGCTACCCTTTTTGCATACCTCCCCACCAAACGGGGACCTCTCTTTGTTACCCCCCCCCCCACCAAACGGGGACCCTTTTGCAAATAGAACAAAAACTACCGTAATCCTCTGCTCTACCCCCCCCCCACCAAACGTGGAGGGGGTCTCTGTAATCTGATTGGCTGTTGGCTACCCCCCCCCACCAAACGGGGACCTCTTTTCTGCTACCCCCCCCCACCAGACGGGGGAACATTCGCGTGTGGTCGGAGCACCGTTACGCAATGCCAAGAAGAGTAGCCCTCTAGTGGCTTACTCTTCTTCTTATATATAGTGCAATTATGGTGCAATAGCCAGGTTTAGGCCCTAACTACGCATATTATTCGTCACTTCTAGCAAGTAGGTTACACATTATATACTAGGTAGTTCGTAGCAGTTAGAGTAGGTCAGTTAGCTGTAGTTTTAGGTCTGTAATTGGTACTGAGTAGTGCACACGTGACTCTATGCCCATGAGAGGCTCGGTCAGAGCCTCATTTGCATATTTTGCCAAGTAGGCCGGAACGGCCCCAAGCTTGGCCATCCTCGTTCGTTTGAATCCCAAAAACGTCGGTTTTCGTCTGTTTTAGCCTAAAAGCACAAATTAGCACATTACACAATACGCAATATACAACTCGGGTCTCGAACCCGCACGTGAAAGCCAATCGGTCCGGACAATAGCTGTTGGGGTTTTAATCCCCACCATCTCTGTTTCTAACGGGTTTTAACCCATTTGATTCAGGTAGCCGATCAGTCTTTCCGCCAGAAGCGTGTCATCTGCTACTGGTACCTAGTCTGTCAGTCAGTCTAGTTGGAGAAGTCAGTTTGGTCTAGTTGTTAGTATCCTGTCTCGTTCAGTCAGTGTGGTAATCAGTTACTTAGTGGATCCGGAAGATCCTGGTTCTTTGTGTCATTTGGAGTCCTGTTCAGTCAGCCCAGTTGGAATATCTGATTAGGTACTTGTTGGACGTACTTTTTGGTACAGTCTGGGGCGTCTAACTACGGAGACGACGATACCTGCCTGATTCATTGTTGGGAAACCGTTTGAAACCTGGAAAGCTCTTCTTGGCTCTTAACACTAAAAATAGCATGTACAGCGAAACTGGAACCACTTACATTTCGATCCTAACCGTTGAAGCTGCCCTATAAAGGAACTATTGACAATCTACCTGTTGCATCGTTATAATATTGAGATAATTATTTAAGGAAGCCGATCCGACCTTTCCGACAATAACCGACACTCTCCTAGCCTGTAATTGTTTTTACCCTTTTCAGAGACGGAACACTTCTCAAAATTCAGTTATTCTGGGCAGTCAATTCGCCAATAAGCCAACCTCGCTCCCACTCGATTCGGATTATAAAAAGGTGTTAATTAGCATACCTTGCGTGTGGTCCCAAGAGTTATTGTACGGGACAGAGTCACAGTAGAGGCTAGAAAAGAGCCTAAGAGTTGAGTTGACAAAAGCACATAGGATACCGGTTAGTTAGCCCATATCAGCACCAGAGTGGGTTTATACCTGAAGATAGTACTGTAACGACCCTAAAACCGGATAACCAGCCCTAATCGCGAAAGAACCAGTCAAACTAACCAAAAAGGCAATTCTGGCAGACAGTATCCTGTATTACTGTTACTGTAAAACTATAACTGCAGTGATTCATTGTCTGTTGGAATTTGGTAACACTGTTTGTCCGCTTTGTAACAATAAATAATTATTCTTTTCAGATGCTTCGGCTTTCGCGTACTTTTCAGAGATCCCCAACCCTATCCGTATCTGAGGATAGAGTTGAAACTACAGTCGCCCATAGAGACTATAAATCCCTGTTCCCCTGCTTCAAACGAACTCACCCAAGTCGACCCCATTTTAGGTCAGCCAGCGATTGAGCCCTGGTTGTCAGCATACCACTACAGCCGGAGCATCAATCTAAGCAAAGATCACCCTTTGCGTGCCGACCTTGACAGTGTCTTGGATCCTGATCAGATCTAGTCTCTAGTCTAGCCTAGTCTATTCTAGCCCTAACCAACTACATACGACCCCAAACAAGAACAAAGGTTTATTGGAATCATGACCCACATCAAATCAGAGAAATCCAGGAAAGATCTGACAGAGTCTATTACACATATCTCTACTGTACGTGGTTTCTAACAAAAGCTACAGATGATTTTACATATGGCGGATTTACGTTGACCGTTTGCACAAGCAATGAAATGTAACATCATTATATACAAAAATTAAATTCATTGGGTTTTAGCGGTTGTTACTGTATTACTGATATTAAGAGTACATGAAAGATAAGAGTGTGACAGCTGGCAGGTTCTCTATCATCAGCTGCAGGTACATGCTATGTTCGCTACGGCTGACACCCCACAAATGTGTATGCTCACTTCAAAGAAATTAGAACGCTATCTTTGCTTGTTCAAGCTCGCAACAGACGCACATTGAACTAACTGAGTAGCTGTTTTTTCGAGCTTCATGCGTAGCGGCCAAATTTGTTTGAAGCGAACATACACGTTTGTGGGGGTTCAGCCGTTAGCGTGCAGAGCATGTACCTACAGCTGATAACAGAGAGCCTGCCAGCTGCCACACTCTTATATTATGTACTCTTGCTTATATGTAGTATTTAACAGAAAACACTATGCAGTTGATTGAGAGCATCGCTAATTTCTAAAACCAAAGCAAACAATGAAAAGTTGCGAATTCTTTGTTTTTGATTTTTTTCGTAACTGCTTCAAACAAACTTGACCAAATTTTCCAGATATGCTTTACATCTGTATACGCTCTGGCTTTTCTTTGTTTTTGAAAAACACAGTAGTGGGCAAGATATGGAATTTACAATTTTTCAAAATAAGCTAAAAAATCGAAAGTGCACTTTTACGAGAAAAACGGCGTGAGCGTATAAATGAATAAAGCTTGCATGGAAAAATTCAAACAAATTTATAAAGGAATTAAGGAGATATTTAAATGCAAAACTTTTAATATATTTTCTCTTGTGTAGACAGCAAGCCAGCCCCATAACGTTGCAGGAAAGCGCATTTGATGCAAAACATGATAAAGAACAAATGAGCCAAATTTTAAGCCGATTAGTTAAGTTTTTAGTTCACAGTATCTGTTCAAAGTCCACAATAGTAGTGGTACTACCACCTCAAAACCCAACAGATTTATTTTTTGGACAAACTCCTATTACTTTACATTGCTGGTGGAAACAATAAACGTAAGTCAGCCGCATGTAAAACTATCTGTAACTTTTGATAAAAAACAACGCACAGAAGAGATATGCACATCATTTTAAAGCTCTTTTTGTGCTCTTTCACAATTTTTCAATTAATTAATAATTTCATAATGCTGCCAATATTTCAACAAGTTAATCTTAAAACTATTCGCAAATCAAATAAAAACTTTTATTTGGCATGAACGTGACAGTTCTGGCCGTTAGCGATTTGTTGTTGCATACGGACAAACGGAAAAGTTAAAATTGCTCAAGTTCAAACGGACACGCCTTACGGACAAGCGGACAACATCAAAACAGCAAAACAGCAAAGCAACAAAACAGCAAAAGTATGAATCAACTTTTAAAACGGACAAACAGACAAACGGACAAACGGACAACAGAAACGGATAAACGGACAGAAGTATGAACCGGGCTTAAATCAAACTTTGATTATTTGCGCATGCGCAAAGCCATGATGGTAGCAAGCGGATTTCTCACTCTCAGACACCAAAACTGTGTGCAAAGATTAATTTTGAAACAGTTCCGTTTGATTAATATTTTCGAAAAATATAAACCTGCTGCGTTGTTAATATTTTCATAACTGGCGAATAACTAATTAGGTACAGCAAAATCGTATACAAAACATCATGTAATATCTTAAGAATGCCATTGAGACCCATTTTGCTGGCTAATTTTGCTTTTTTATATCACTATTTTCTTGCCAACCAAAGACCGGGCCCACTCCTTGGCCTGGATTTAAATCCTCGGTCCCGGTGATAGGCCCGAACTTTGAAGCTCGGACCCGCTACTAAGCCAGGCTCCAAGCCCGGGCTGTAGCGGTACCAGAGTGAAACTAACCTAACACAATAATACCGTTACCCCGCGAGAGCAACTCAAGCGAGGAGACCGTGGCACAAATTGAATAACACACCAACCGCGCAGGAGCCGGCCGGGGAAGCCTCGCCAAATAAATAGCCCTAGTGAGTGGGTGACACCCGCTCACCTCAGAAATAGCACTAAACTAACCTAGGAG
>JASAND010020708.1:0-16294 GCA_030248195.1 Trissonchulus latispiculum | reverse complement strand
TTGCAAACTCCAAGCATAACTTAAACCGTAGAAAGACCGTACAAGAAAACTAGTTCTCTGCAAGTGTAGATGTGAAAATTAATACATCTAAGCTAGGCCATGGCAAACGGACAACAAACAGCCTACGACCAATTGGCCGACCAGCGGACAACAGCCAACGGCAAACGAAAAGCCAACGGCCAATTCGCCGGCCAACAGCCAATGGCTTGGTCGGCCAATGGCCACACCGACTAACGCCCAACACTATGCCTACCTACGTACACAGATTTAACTTGCACTAGTAGGTGACTGGCACTTACACTTTACGAGGACTAGTTTTGCACGTTCACAAGCTTTTGTAAACATAATGTGGAAAATTATAATTCATTAGTGGCTGCAAAAAAATGCGTACCTACGTGAATTTTGGCACTGCCCTTAACATATCTACTTATATATATTCTACGTACACCTAATCTACAATTAATGAAATTGTTCAGCTTGGTCAGTTCACTCCATTAGCTTCACTGATTTGATGGTGGGGTCAGAAAAATCATTCGGAGGTTCCATCTTGAGTTTTTGTCAGCATGGTGGATCCTTCAGGTATTTGCATTTGCATAACCGGAGTAAAAGCAGAAGCGTCTTGGCGCTGGTTACAGGCAACAGACACCTTTCTCGCCGTTACTTCCGTCGTTGACGGTTTTCGCTTATCCACAAACGGAGATTTGGCAAACGGCCATCTCTCTTCAATCGGTCCCAGCACCAACCTGCAAGCAAACTCACATATGTGCTTAATCAGAGATTCAATTATTCGAATCATTCGCTTTTAAATTTTATTGTCTAACTGAGCAGAAGGGCTCTCTACACGGGAAATTAACAAGATAAGAAAAGGAGTAGTACACAAACCACAGAAATATTGGATAGATCAATGCAATTTATTTAATGTAAAACATCACCTGCCTGTGCTTATTAATTTCTAACTTTAAACATTTTTTGTTAAAAGCAAACATTGGCAGCTAAACAGGTTAACAAGCAAACAAAACACCCGACAATGATAATAGTAACAATCAAACTTAATACATAAAAGTTTCATTGGAAAGAAAGAAAAAGAAATGACTG
This sequence comes from Trissonchulus latispiculum, assembly GCA_030248195.1. Lineage (NCBI taxonomy): Eukaryota > Metazoa > Nematoda > Enoplea > Enoplida > Ironidae > Trissonchulus > Trissonchulus latispiculum. Next base: position 15,199 of record JASAND010020708.1, on the reverse strand, counting down.
ATGTATGTTTATCAAAGATTTTGACGAGTGCAATATTGTGGTACTGTCTGCTTTTGAGTCTAACACCACGATGGCAAATGCTGAAAATTTCTAAAAAGTTTACGGTTTGCAGTATATAGTATTCCAAACTGACACTTTCGTGTGTTTTTGTTCTATGTGATCGCGGTTCAAAAGTAGGACCACTTTCAAAAATTGACTGTTTCTTTACTGACGAGTAGATTGGTAGGTCTTTTAGTAATCTGAGGTTAATGGCACCCATAATATACTCTGTTTGTCATAAGAAACGCCCACGCAAACAAAATTATCACTGAAACTGTTAAGCTCTTTGATAATAAGACATTTGGAGCATTGCACCTTCGCAGAAGTGAACTCAAGAAGGAATTACACCAAAGTCTCTTTCTGACCAGCCACAGAGTATCGCCGATTGCGACCAGCTTTCTGGACGTAAGAGTTAATCCTGCTTATGCACTGTTCCCAGACTGCCTTTTCTGACGAGCCATCTTTCGGTGGCATTTTTGATAGCACCATGTCACGAATGAAACTGATTCGCTTTGATTCCGTCGACGGCTTATGAGGAATGTCATATCGCTGCCGCATTTCATCTTTTGTATACAATACTCGCATCAACCGTAGGGCCAGTTCTGAGGGCTTCCGTGACTTTGCCAGCATTTCCTCAACCTTTTCTTCTGGGATGTGGATCCTACTTTCCCGATCGCTTTCCGTCGGTTCATCAGGGATTTGTGGTTCAGCTTCTTCAATTTCGTCTGGACTAAGTAGGGCAGCTTCCTCATCGTCGAAGTCATTGGCAAGTTGAACCTTTATCTGAGGTGGAAGTCTAATTCCTTTGTCGTGCAGTAGAAGATCTAGTTTCTGATCAAGAAGTTGTAGTCGTTCAATCAGTAGAATTTGATTTTCCAGCATTAAAGAGTGAACCTTCTCTTCAGGCTCAGAAGTGTCTGATTTTTGCACCACTCTACAAAGAAAATTATCCTCTGGACTTTCTACATCTACATCAATTTGCAATCATAATTGTTGTCGGGTCGACTTGGCCAGATCGCAAATAAAGTTAACATTAATTTCAAAGTAGAATTTATATGTATCATGAAAATGAAAATCACGAAAACCTTAAGGCAGTCCGCAGTTTTCAGCATTTTTATAAAGTTGAATAGTACTTTGAAGGAATTTGATTACAAATATTCCATACAAAATTCAATGTAGTCAGTCTACAACAACCCCCACATTTGGTTTTACGGACATTCCACTATCTCCTGAACATTTGTACTATCTCCTTAACGTTCACACTGAATTATGGGATTAGAAAAGTTGATAAGCTTTCTAAGCTGCTACAGAATGAATGTTATGAAAACTACAGGCTGGCTAACTACTAGTGTTACCAGTTGTGTTGAAAACAAGTGTTAAACGCAACATACAAATATTAAAGACCTTACAGTTCGCATCAAAGTAATTCAACGTACTTGTAAAGAATTGCAGCCAGTGCAGCTCCGAATAGAGGGCCAATCCAATAAATCCAGTGGTGCTGGAAGGCTAGGGATCCGTCTTTAAATATGGCATAAGCCAGAGCTGGTCCAAAAGAGCGTGCAGGATTCAAACTGCAGCCTGATGTATTGCCACTGTAACAAGGGTATGGATTAACAGTCATGAAAAGTTTTTCAAATAATGTCTTATATTTTAAGCCAAAGGTTGGTTCTGATGAAACGGTCAGATCAATTTTTGATTTATTAGGAATAAATTGCAGTCACTACAGTAACCATGTCTGAAATCGATTTCTGACCGCACTGGCTAACGTTAGGTACTCACTTATTTAAAATTCCAATAATTACATAGCAACCAATATAGAAGGGCGCTAGCAAGTTCAAAGACTTCGTTAACAAGATTATACTGAGGAATGTGAACATAATGATAACCTCGCCAAGAAATGCCTAAAATAGAAAGTGTTTTATAAATTTTTCGAATTTAGTTAGTTAAGTCGAAGTTTAGTCGAAGATAAGTTTAATTAGATTTTTCAGTCGAGTATAAAAGTATTCAAAGTATTCAATATACGTATTCAAAGCAGCGTGTACAAGCGCAGCTCAAGGCTTCGGTACTACAATGGGATTACCTGTCCAGGAGTGGTACGGAAGATAGCCTCCCCATTTTGCACAGTTTCATAGCCAAGCATATTGATTCCTCCCATTGCAGCTTCATAGGTTAACTGAGAAACAGTAGCCTAAACAGGACAGCAAAAACAGAAGTAGCTACTAGAAAAGGAAACTCACAATTCATGGGACAATTTTAAGTGTTGTTCCAAACGAGCGAGTCTAAAAGTTTATACTGAAGGAAAACTAGCGAATCCAAACTTAAACGTAAAGGAAAATTTATAATTGTTTTATATAATCAGCCAACTTTGAATTAGAGACCTGCACGGGCCGAATTTTTGCGGCCCGGCCCGGCCGCGTATTTATAAAATGCACTCACACTACGCGCATATGGAAAGTGCACGGGTGTGACGCGCACTGTTAGGAAAATGCACTCACACTACGCGCATATGGAAAGTGCACGGGTGTGACGCGCAATATTTGGAAAATGCACTCACGTTAGGCTCATTATGGGAAAATTATAGTTGCATATAATATAATTTTATGTCCTTCACGTCCATACGGTTGCAATACCAGCGGTTGTTCCATCAAGAATAACATACTACGTAAGGCGCATATAACAAGGTTTATATCACGGTTGTGTTTAATTGAGTAGGTAATTTATCACAACTTAGAGCAAATCAAATGGATTACATGAAAAAAACTGACAGACCGACAGACATAATATTATATATGTTCTGACGTAATAAATCAAACTAGGAAGGAAACCAAGGAACGATCAGGAATAAAGTTCTTCGTTAAAAAAATCTTCGTGGAGGTATATAAGGTATGTAAAGCTCATCGGTTTTACAGAAACATTATATACGTGGCCTCCTAATACAAAAGACTCTGACTAAATCTAAGTCTTGGCTTAACCGTCGTAGTCTTCAAAGCTGACTGTGTAAACAGTTTGCCAAATGCCAAATATTAAAGCAAATTTATGTGGCTTTCTGTTTAAAATTAAACCTCAAAATATTCGGATCTTTTGCGCTTTGCCCCCTGCCCTAACTTTTGATTTTTTGACCAATAACTGTGAAATTTCGCATGGGTGCATATACGACTGGTGGCTGATAAAATCAAAAATTAAAAATTTTAAAATTTTAAAAGTTTAAAATATGTAAATTTTAGCTTGAATATAGGGCACCAAGGGGAACCGAAAATTCTTTTGTAAAAACTTAAAACTTTTGCTGAATGAACGCTTGCATACAGGGGTTTTTAGGGGCGCTGAGCAGTAATCTGAAATCTGTTATCTCCGTATGTATACATATGCTTACATGTTAAGCTTACAAGGTTAGTTTATGCTAAGCTAACGAAAAGCTGAATCGAAAAACTGATTTCAGATTCGTGCTCAGAGTCCCTGAAAACCCTTCTATGCAGGTTTTCAACAAAACTTTTTTAAAACGAATTTTTGGCTCCCTTTGGTTCAAGCTAAAATTTATAATTTTAAAAAAATTTTAACATTAAAATTTTTAATTTTGGATTTCATCAGCCACCAGTAGTATATGCACCCATGCGAAATTTCACAGTTTTGGTCAAAAAATCAAAAGTTAGGGCAGGGGGCAAAGCGCAAAAGATCCGAATATTTTTCCTGCTGCGCCTCAGCGCAGCAGGTCTCTTATGTTTGCTCGGCACACAGTTTGTTTGTAAAACATGCATTTCACCATAAATGCGTGTGTGCAATGGTTTAAGATAGGCAATGCATAATTTCTGTGTGGTTTTCTCTTTTTAAATGCTTCTGCTTCTAGTCCATGTAATTACGCATGTGTGGAATTTGTATTTGGAATCTGTTTGAAGAATTCGAAACCGGAATTTTTATTCCACTGTTGATGACTAATAAATCGTCGCGCCTATCGTATTAAAAATTTGTAGCAGCGAATCTGCAACAATTTTCTTTCGGAAATACGTTGAATTGAATTGTATAAAAGTACAACTGAATTGAATTGAATTGTTTAAAAGTAAAATTAAATTAAGCTAAAATTTGGAATGAAAACTGTACGATGTTTTGCACAATATTGTGCAATTCCTAAGCAAATCTTCAATCACTTATGAAACATTGGACTGCGCAGCAGGTTTATAATTTCAATAAAATATTATTTTTAAACTCAACCTTTTGCAGAACATATTGCTTGTTAGGTTTAATTTTACACAGAAAGCCACATAAATTTGCTTTAATATTTGGCATTTGGCAAACTGTTTACACAGTCAGCTTTGAAGACTACTACGGTTAGCCAAGACTTTGATTTAGTCAGAGTCTTTTGTATTAGGAGGCCACGTATATAATGTTTCTGTAAAACCGATGAGTTTTACATACCTTATATACCTCCACGAAGATTTTTTAACGAAGAACTTTATTCCTGATCGTTCCTTGGTTTCCTTCCTAGTTTGATTTATTACGTCAGAACATATATAATATTATGTCTGTCGGTCTGTCAGTTTTTTACACATGTAATCCATTTGATTTGCTCTAAGTTGTGATAAATTACTCAATTAAACACAACCGTGATATAAACCTTATTATATGCGCCTTACGTAGTATATTATTCCTGATGGAACAACCGCTGGTATTGCAACCGTATGGACGTGAAGGACATAAAGTTATATGCAACTATAATTTTCCCATAATGAGCCTAATGTGAGTGCATTTTCCAAATATTGCGCGTCATGCCCGTGCACTTTCCATATGCGCGTAGTGTGAGTGCATTTTCCTAACAGTGCGCGTCACACCCGTGCACTTTCCATATGCGCGTAGTGTGAGTGCATTTTATAAATACGCGGCCCGGCCCGGCCCGTGAAAAATTTTTACCGGCCCGCCCGGCCCGGCCCGTGAAAGGTTTCGGCCCGCTCGGCCCGGCCCGCGAAATTTTTCATTTTTTCAGAGAATGCAAAATTTCCAAAAATTCCAAAATTTTTATTGAAATTCAGTTTCAAGTTTTTGTATTGTAGTCGCAATAAAATCAATGAATTGAGAGGTTTGACATTATTTTTGAGCACCAACTTTTGCAATTTACAGTTTAAATTCATTGTTGCTAATTTTAACAATTTGATTGAAGTGCTTGTTCCGAATGTTTTGAACCACAGGGTTGTGCTGGGAAACATCTGAAATGATAATTTTTTTGACTAGGCCTCAAGAAATGAGCGTAAGCATACTGATTACTGATTATAAAGATAACGTTAAAATTTGAAGGATATCCAGCATTTATTTAACAATTTCGACGACTTAACTTAAACAGAATACACAGTAACACTTATGATATGAAAATACTGAAACTAGTTCCTGAAAAGTAAGAAACAAGATCAAGAAGCACAAAATTCTTTCAAGCTAAACATTTGAGTTGTTTTTCTTCACTAAAATCTGGCAAAAATAATGGGAGCAGACCAAAAACTCGGCCCGCGGCCCGGCCCGGCCCGTGAACTTTGGCCGTCGGCCCGCTCGGCCCGGCCCGCGGGCCGGGCTGGGCCGGGCCGGGCCGGGCCGCGGGTCGTAATGCAAGCCTCTACTTTGAACCAAAGCAGATGAATTTGGGCGAGCTCTGCCGCTGCACTAAGGAGCCATAAAAATTATTTTAATGCATCTCGAAGTAAGCGAAAGAGATATATTTTCACATTGACAAGTTTAGTCAAATTCTAACGGGATTCAAATATGATTCATTAGAATTACAAATGCTAAGATTGGCTTTTGAGAAATCTACGAGGGCAAACAAAGTCGAAACCAGATTATACCTCTCAACAATTTACTGTAAAGAACATCCTGTGAATAGAACTGCTTTTAATAATATCAAGTCAATTTCCACAGTTAACTTTGGTTTATAATTATTTGATTTGTTTATTTAGTATTTTTTATATTATTTTATCAATTACAAATGTTTGGCGGAGGAGTTAGCGTCAGCGCGAGAAGCTAGAATAGCTTCAAATATTAATCTGAAGCTTAAAGAGCACTTAATTTTGCATTATTTAAGCAGTACTACCGTAGTATCCCGGTACGTAAGTATAATAAGATGTCAAGATAAAAGTCACATTTTAATGTATACTGACCTACCACGTGATTTCTTAAAGCATTTATTTTCATGGGGATTCTTGGGGTTTTGGCTTTGGGGTTTCTTAATTTTTTGTAGAGATTAGTGTGTATGTTTAGATAAGTATGTTTAGTTTCATGTTTTGATGGGGGTTTTCGGGGTTCTTGGGGGTGCTTAACTTTCGAACAGATTTCATCCGTGTCTGCATATATTTAATTTCAAATTTTTGATGGGGGTTCTAGGGGTTCTGGGGTTCTGAAATTTTTTCAAGAGATTTGATCCTCTACTGCATAGTTTTAAGTGTTTGCTGGCAGTTCTGAGGGTTCTGGAGTCCGGGTATACCGAAAAGTGTGTGCGTGTCTGTACTTAGATCTTGGACGAACTTGCTGTTCTTGTCGTCAGCTTTCGATTGACACATCATAGTATTGAATTTTCGTGAACACAAATTCCAGTCTATATCTATGAGAAAAGCCAGGGGGACCCCCTCGTACACCCCGGTTATATGCTACAAATTTGATGACTGAGATAGATATATACACATTATAAACATATCATGTCTGCTGGAGTACCTGCAGAAGGAAAGGATTCGTAACGTAGTCAAATATATACAAATCAAAGTCCTGGATTCAAACGCATGAAAAAATTGAGAAACTTTTTCTGATGAGGGTTCTGGGGATCTTGACATGGGCCCGTAACTACATAGTAACAGTTAGCTGGCTGGAATTACCCTGAAAAATAAACTTCCAACGAAGGCACCAAGAAGTTGACATGGAATGTAGAAAAGCGCTCTAATCAGTTCGCAATCTCCAGTTACCAGTAACCCAAAGGTAACAGCAGGGTTCAAGTGAGCACCGCTAGAATGCACTACACAATTAATACATGATCAACAAAATACATTGCAATTCAGTGTATTAATACAGTAGTACCTATGTAAATTTGTAGTTTTTTCAAATAACAATAAATAAGAGTGGTTCATGACCGGTTAGCATGCGAGCTGGAGCTTCTCGTGGTTCATTAACTGAACGAAAACAATTTGTCAGCCATAAGTAGAGTACTTTGGTTTTTGCCTCAACAGCTTTTTCACTTAACCTACATTAAATGAATTGGATATATTGGATTAAATCTGATAACCGGATATACCAAAGAGTTTAACACTAACCTAATTTCTGCTAAGCTTGCTACCAAGACAGCCAATGTCAGTCCAGAAGACAATGCAACACCCAAAACGCCATATCCTGCTGTTCCGGAGGTGCACACTGGAATAGTTGAGATTAAGAATATTGTAATCTAACAAAGATTGCTTTGAGTAAACTTAGTTAAACTTAGGCTAAACAAGTACGACGAAACATAGACTACTCTGGATAGATTAGGTCTGCTCTGTACCATATGTCAGTCTTATAAACTGATACGGAGGCAGTTTCTCCGGATCCAGTTTTAGTCACTGAAACCGGAATTTAAACCAAAGCTAGTTTTAGGAAGATAGCTGAAACTGAACCTAGGTAGTGTTGCTGTAATAACAATTTTAACACAAATAATCTGACGTTAGCGTTTTATGATTATCAATTTTTTAAACATTCCAGATTAACTTTTTGAAGAGAGCAGGGGCACCCTGACTTTCCTCAAACATTTAGACCAAAAGATTTTAAAGGTTTGGATTATGTAAAACTCTTTTTTAGACCCTAGGTTACTGAAGCCCTTGCAATGTACATGCATGAAGATATTTGCCGACAATGACAAAGCGCCTAAAGGATCAAATCCCTGAAAAAAGTTAAGAACCCCTTGTGCATTCCCCAGCAAAAAATTAAAGATAGATAGTTACGGAGTTATTAGTTACGTTATTAGTTACGGTTCTCGATATCAAATATTTTTTTAAAAGCGAAGCACCCTCAAGAACATCTAGAACCTTCATAAGATAGGGTTGTGCGGGGGGCCGGTGGTAGGGCCCCCCAAACGGCCCGGCCCCCATTTTATTTTCGGGGGCCGGCCCGCGGCCCGGCCCCCCAAATTTGGGGGCCGGGCCTAACACGGCCCCGGGGGCCGGTGTCGGTCACGCCCCCCAAACCGGCCCCCGTTTCAATTTCATGCTGGAAAGTATGAAATTTGCCAAGTCTGACGTATTCAAAAAAGGTGTTATTAGCTATTTTTTTAATTTTAGCTTTCGGTAAACTATCAGATTTCACCTTCTATACATAACTTCTTGGAAATGCTTTCTTGGAAAACTTAGAAAATTATTGTCGAAACAAAGTATTCGGAAATCAGTTCTTATTTTATCAGAATAGACTGTAGCTGTTTATTAGAATTGTTTTTATATATTTTGAGTTCCCTCTATCTTTTAAATTTCCCTCTATCTAAATTCCCTCCTAAAGATTATGGAAGCTAAAATTTTTGTGGTTTTCTTACAAGAGTGATCCTGTGCCGTTAGTTGCCGGTGGAGTTTTTCGTAATTTTTACAGACTGTTGTAGGATACTTTCTGGCAAACATTCAAATAGTAAAAATTACAAGAGTTTCCTTCCTGTAGTAGATCTTATGAAACCTGTAGTTTTGCTTGCAAGTTTTCGGCAGAACAAGACGAACCTTTAAATTTCTGTTAACCTGTATCTAGAAAAGGGGACAGAAGGGAAGAGTCCCTCTCCCAAAATGTTTTCGGTGGGGAGTATACATTCCAATCTGTCTATTCTAACTCCTACATTTTTTTATTCTAACCTGTTTGATGTGCCACTGCACTGGCAAGATGGGTTAACTTGGGCAGGTATAGTATTGAAATAAGATACTGGTTGGAGTCACTTATTTTCACAGAGCAAAGAAAACAACGCAAACTTGCAACGTAAGTGTATAAAATAATGAAAAAACTACTATTTTAAAATCATTATATTCATAAGGAAAATTTTTGTGGCATGGGGACCGCGGGGGCCGGTGGTGAACTCATCTCCGGAGGCCGGTGTTGAACACGGCCCCGGGGGCCGGTGGTGGGGCCGGCCCCCGGGGCCGGCCCCCCAAATGAAGCGGCCCGGCCCACGGCCCGGCCCCCCAATTTGGGGGGCCGGGGGCCGGCCCCGGCCCCCCTTTTTTCGTATTGAGCACAACCCTATCATAAGATAAAACCTTAAACAGAAACAAATAGTGGATCAAAACCTCAGTAACAGGTGACTTTTATTTTGGCATAGTCCCAATTACTCTACATGTACTGACATTGCCCTAAAAGGGGCGGTATTCCTTTGTAGACCCTTTTTAATTCAATTGCGACATTGGTTTCGTTGGAGTCGTTTCGTCCCAGAAATCTTGGAAACTCCAGATTTAGTTTACAACTTCACTTGACTTCCCTCACCAGGGACAGTAGGCCTATGCTTGCCATGTTGGGCTGAACTTGTAATGTCCAGTGCCAGCTAGTACCTAATCTGATTCCCTAATGCACTGATGCTCCCAAGCTACACTGGTGCTCAAAGTCTGCAACCGCTTAGATTGCTGACAGCCGAAGACTGCACGACGGCTCTCAGTTCTGCTGCCTAAATAGGTTCTAAAACCTAATTTGCATAATCCGAAATAAAAATTGCAAATAAATAATCCGAAATTGCATAACAAACCGGACCTAAGCTAGCCCTGTGTTGAAGACAGGGCTTCTAAATGAAGAAATGACTCACACTACACTACACATAGAAGTTTCCATTTTATGCATTCCTGGTCCAGCAGGAATAATAAATATTGGCAACATTTGCACTTTTCACCAATGCATGCGTACATATTTTCGGATTCTCACGTATTGCTTATATCACTAACATTAACAGCTGTCGAATCTAAACTTGCGCTATTGAAATTTTCTTCATTCCTTCTTCTTTCCGCTATTGAAAATAAAAAGATTTAAAGAAAATTTTATTTCCTCAAATAACGGCATGGCTGTATCTGCCCTTTCCGCACTTAAAGTATATTGCAACTTCGGCCAAAAGCCTGCCTGAGGAACACCGTGCTTGCTTACCTGAGTATAACAGAATGGCTGCTCCAAAAAATTCAGCAATCCCGCACCGGATGTAATGGAGAATGCTGGCTCGATTTAAATGCTCTCTGTGAAAGAAGCGATCCATCCCCAAGAAACTGGACCTGAAAGAGTCAGGTAAATTAAAAGTTATCTAGATACTGCATAAGACCATGGCTTGTTTAATGCGGAAGGGGTATAGATTCTGGATGGTTTAAACAGACTATAATCTTAACATGGTGTCAGCGCCGAAGGTAATAGAGTTCTGAGGATGGACATGTCAGGACCCGCAGGACAGAGACGACTTAGAGACGAGAATACGAAACAAAATACGATTAAGATTAGTTATGTGGTGTATGAAAATTGTGACTGCCTAGTGAAAATGATACTCAGTAAACGAATAGATTGTAAGTATGTGTTCGGTGTGCCATGCCTTAGGTGCTATGAGCGAGGCTACAAAACATTAGAAAGGTTATAAAAACACTGCTTTCTTAAGAAAATTCTGAACAAATTTTTCCGAACTAATTACGAAATCTTCATATCAAAAAAACGAAACACATCCACTGTGACGATTAATTCAGACACAAATTAGGGTTTAAAAGAAATGTCTGAAATTACTATCACTTATTCATACAACTACAGTTAGCAACTAATAATAACACGAATGCCGCCTTTAATATTTCCTAACTACTTCATTTAGGTCAGAAACAATGCAGCAACACTATTTATAAACTTTAATGTACTACATAGGTTCTATCTAACCTAGCGTTGTGTGATGTACAGACTGCTGTAGATCTATAATTATAAGATGAATTATATGCAACCTTACCTAGGAATATTAAAATAAATTTCTGGCGCGTAACAGGATTTTTAAAAGACTGGCCATAGTTCACTTCGTTGGTAAGAAAACATAGTTTTGCCCAAAGACGTTCCAAGAGCTAGCATTAATCATTTGCGCAGTAATGAACACTCAGAAGGATCTTTCAGCAACACCAAGAACATCGCAGTTTTCAGCACATCAGTACAACGACAATCTTATTGAAACAAAAATTTAGTTTCAGGCAAGAAAGTGTGCTGCACTTTACACATTAATCATTGCTAAGATTTTGCTGCTAGCAGTTTTAAAACAAAAAGGCAGAGTTGGGCAAGATTTCTCTGGTAGAATGCAGTTTCAATTGTGCTTTTGAAACTGTATAAGTAATTTTGTAATCGCTTCACATCTCGTTTTCACGTTTTTCGTCCGTTCAAAATGATATCGGTTTACGTTAATCTGCAGTAATGTTCTGTAAAGAAAGAAGTTTAAATAACTACATGATTACAACGTGCCAAATCGATTACTCCTTAATTATACAACATGGTTGAAAAACATCAGAAAATGTTATTTGTAGTTTGTTCAGAAAAGACAGTCAACCATATTCTCTATAAACTAGTGAACATTAATGCACGCAGTCAGTAAAGCTCTCGGCATGATTGTTGTTATTGTAGTAAAACATGTCTTACAGTTTCATTTGACACTGATTCAGTTCAACCGCTTAGTGTGAACACGCTTGCATTTTACGTTTCAGCTCATCCAATTAGGCAAGGAAAGCATGGAAAATGGTTTATTTGACGGACACTGTAATGTATATATTTCTTTACTGTATCCAGCAAATGTATATAATTTTGTACGTGCTGTGTCCCCTTCTTTATGTGCTGGAGACATTTAGTTTTATGTTAGTGTTAGTTGGCGAGATGCAGTAGCAGATGGTCTGTAATAACGTATTGTCAGTTAGCGATTGTTGGATGAGCCATGAACTTTGATTGGTGGCATAATTAGGAGCTGTTTAGCGACAGATTTTCTAGACTCATGACTAAATGCTTTACTTATACTGACGGTATGGGTCCTGTACCGCCTGTTCCGCTGTATTAGAGCCCCAGTTTCTTCACTTGCTCTGTGTTCGGAAGGCGGAACTTTTATGAGTTCTTAATGGTCAATATTACATAATCATTATTTTTTCCAGACATCATGGTTCAAAGGTTTGATTTTAAAACCTAGCGGTACTTATATTTTTAATGGGGTTTGAATGACTAATTACCTCAGACAAGCTGACATTGGGAAGAAGCGAAACAAGCCCCCAAATAAAGCCCCAAGCCGTATTCATAGAACGAACTTGTTTGTTGTCTAATAAAATGTAGCAAAACATAAGATTTCTAAAAATGTTGCAACCGTCATGTGTTGCATCCCATGTTTGAATGCACTATGTCTTCACTCCTAATGTTATAGTCCTAATAAAGACTTGCGCTTTAACGATTCTATTTATTTACTTAACATTTGGTACAATGACCAAGGCTGGCATCACTGCTAGGTATTCCTGCGGTATTGATCTCTCAGGTGCCACATCGTTTTCACAGCAAATTGGTGCTCCGTATAACGGAAAAGTATGGATCAGGTAGCCACTGTTACAGATCAAGCATTAACATTCTCTTCACCACAAAAACTCCGCTAAATCACCTTGTAGCGATGAGAGCGCACATGGGCCATGACAAAGAAGGGCACGAGTTTAACCTTTCAAAGAACTACATAATTATGAAGGAATGTAAAGGAAAAAACCTTAAAAAATTTAGAAATCCTGACATGCCAACTTTTAACTTCACATTGTGATTTGTAGTTTTTGAATAATTGTAAGCTTTTAAAATCAGGCGAAGAAAGCAGCAACATAACTTTTCTAAAAGTGCTGCAACAGTCTTGTGATTGCATCTCATGCTTGAATGCTCTATGACTTCACTCGTGTTGTAGTCCTAATAAAGTTGAGGTTTAACGATTCGATTTATGTTTCCGTAATTAACAAAAGATCACTGGTAACTGTCTTTACATAGCTATCTCCAACAAAGAACATAGAGTCTTTCACAGTCTGATATCTTTATTCATTACGCGTGTGTAATCCCCACATCACGTTCTCAAATTCTTTTGGTATCGGCAGTGTGTCTCAGCGCACATGTTCTTTCTTCAAAAGCGCAAGCACAGGATTAGGAAAGTATAAGTGAATTTAGCTTAGTCTTCTCTAAAGTACTGTTTGACAGTTGTCATGTGCAAAGCATCCAACACCTGAAAGAACATTCGATATTTCTGATAATTATCACCGAAAACGGAGGGATCCGGAGGTTCATAGTAAACTGAACTACTGCGCCCACGGCTGGGTCTCGCAGCTGCTTTCAGATCTAGCTCCTTGAAATTCACCGCAGAGCTGACCTTACGAAGTGGTTTGCTAAAGTTCGTATACTTTCGCCAACGTTTGGCAGCCAATATTCCCACCACCATGTCCGACCATTGCATATTATTGTCTTCTGTCACTTTTAGACGTTTTGTGATATCTGAAAGCAGTCGTAGACGTTTTGAGTTAAGATATTTTGCCATAGACGTTTGACCATTTTTCTTGGCTAAAGCTTCTGCTGTGAGCCCATCAAAATTTTTGATCACAAATGCAGCAAATTTATCTCGTTGTAATATTGCTTTGCATAGAATTTGAAGGACATCCATTTTTCCAGTGTTTACAGCCAAGTGTAGAACACTGTTTCCTCGCCGGTCTCGTGTACAGAGGTCGCACCTTGGCTAAAATAAAAGAAAGAAGGACGAGATTGGTTATATACCTACATAAACAGTTAGTTGCTATCGCTTAGCACAGATGTTCACTGTCAGAAAGGGTAAAGGGTATCGCTGAAGAAGATTTTAGTCGTAAAGAATTCCAGTAACAAATTAGTAATTAAAATATCTGAAAACATAATGAAATTATAAGTTTAATTGATTAATGACCTTTTGTAGTGTTACCTTCTTACCTTTTTGTTCACTACTCGAGTCAATAACTATAATTTAAAAGTATACTGAGCTCACGAAAAAGCAACGTGAGAAAACGGATGTCATATCTTAAGGCTCATGTGCAGCGAAATCAACATTGCTAATTTCCTTTGCATCATTTTTCAGTAAAATTTGAACAAACATGTTTCGATTCCCTGTGTTCCTCTTTAACTACAAGTTTATATATCCTCTTTGAGATAGTACTTATCGGTTGAACCATTCAGATCATCTATAATAAACTTCCGATTTTGTGATAAAGAGTTCCAAAAAATTTGTCGATTCGGATTCGGCTACTGCAAGTAAAAAGGCGTGTTGTCCCAAACTTTCAAGCAAAACCTTAACACGGAAGTACATGGGCGTCCTTGACAGTAATTTTTTCGCCACATTGTGGACTACACTTTCAACCCGGAAACTTATTCCGAAAAGTTCCTGAAATTCGGCATCAAATGGTGGTCTGCCCTATGTATCAGTCCACTGCAAGAAAGTCAAAGAAACCGGATAGCAATGTAATTAATGTAATGTAATTAAGCTTACATGATTGCTTAATATTCTGATCACTTTCTTCTTTTGTTCCAAGACTGCGTACATCAAAGCAGTTCTGCTTTGCCAGTCAAAAAGGTTTGGGTCAGCGTCATTCTTCAAAATTGCCCAAATATATTGTTCCTGTAAAAATTCAAGTGTACCACATCTCTACACGTAAAGCGACATTTGATGAAATTTAAACTCACTTCAAAAATCGAACATTCGCTGCACCACAAACTTTTTAGCATTAGCAAGTGATTGATCCTTTCAAAACTATTGATGGCTATTGGTGCTTTCATGGCTGTTGATCCTTTCAAAACGGGAACATTTTGTTCAAAACAGGAACCAACGAAATCTCTTTTTACCTGATATGGATCCCTATCTAGGAATCTGACTGCAGCGTGCAACAGAGTATAACCTTCGTCATTTCTGGCATTCGCATGAACCCGCCTTTTGCGTCCAAACTGGCCCCTTCCTAGACCACATGTGGTCAAATTTTCCTCCACAACTCTCAACAGTAGAGCTTGACAAGAATCCCTGACCCATTTCACAGTTCGGTGTCGACGTTCAAAAATATTCATTAATTTGGTTGGCAGAATTACATTGGCCGGTGGTTGCTCTCCCGCACTATTCATAATAGCAAAAATGTTTTGAATCTGTCTATAATAAATACAAGTAAAAACAACAATAAAAGAGGTCGTCCAGAGTTGGAAGTGGGTAGCGGGTACC
>JASAND010020706.1:0-11855 GCA_030248195.1 Trissonchulus latispiculum | reverse complement strand
ACACTCCTGGCTCTGCACTGTATCAGGGGATGAGCACCGGCACCCCCTTGCCAATCCCCTGAAGCAGGGATGGAGGAGATATTCTCCAGGGGTCACCTTTACCTTTACCTTTACTATAGAATATCTCCAGGGGCAAACTTTTTGCTTTTAGCTTTGTTACTACTGTTTACTTGTCTTTTCACTCTTCTTATTTTTCAGCTGAAAAAGAGCTGTGGAGAAATCATGAATGAGATCACTCAGAAATTTAATGTTGCCAAAGGAAAAGCAGGTCAGTTATCTGTCATCATACTAGCTTCGTGAAGGAGTAGCTTCGGTCAATCTTCCCAGTAACGGTGCTAGCTTTACTTGCAAGATTCTAAATTTAAAGCAACCTTCTTAGACACAGTAAATTTTGGCTAATGTTCAGTGAATTTTGGTGGTTGCCTATGTTTAGAAAATGCATTGTATTTTTAGCTTTATTGTTCAGCAGAATATTTTCAAAAGTTTTTATCCGTTTTGTCAATTTATGACTTTTATTGGTTAAGATTGCTTTATTTACCCATCTTCGATTGGCAAGACATTTCTCCAGCTATGATCAAAGGTTGCTGTTTGTGATGGCCCGACTACAGTCGTTATCCATTTTATGTAAGCGTTGCTTCAGTTTTGCTATTTCTGGTAAGTGTGAATACAAGGTGTGCCTTGTCTTCAACAACAGTACTTTAGACGTAGAGGTTTGAAATAAACACATGAAGTTCTGATTAATCATTATTTTCATAGGCAGGACACAGTATTGACCTGCTGAGTATGATAAATTGCTGTGATATTTGTATCGGTTAGATTTAGGTATCATCTTTTTTATATTTTTTTACTCGAATCTTTTGTTTGGTTTTAGTTTATTTGAATGCGTTACAAGATAACATCAACAGTCTTTTGTACAGTGGATTTGTAGACGAATGCGTGGAAGTATTACAGAATCCTGATCCTGATATTGTGGTATGGAATGTCTTTTTTGAATGTTTTCTTAAAATGTAAAATTTTGAAGAATGTGTAATGCACACATTTAATTAGGATTTTGTGGTGTACGCGATTGACATTTTTGTTTTAGAATATAAGGACGGAAATTTTGCGATGCTTGACTGCCGTGGTTGACCTTGAGCGTAGTCCAAGGTACAGTTAACTGTTGGCTGTTATTTCGTCTTTTTAAATAAAATAAAATTCAGATATTCTATTAATACGAGACTGGACATTGCTGGCTCACATGCATTTCCATTGCTACATATTCTGCTGTTTGTTTTCTGTGAAGCTCTGATTAATTTGTGCTGTGCTTTATGTAAATCTTGATTAAATCAATTTTTGTTCCAGACTTCAAGCTGTGATAGAAGCGACTGGAAGCGCCTCCTATCATGGATTCCTTCCCTCCCTTGTTCGATCAACCATTGATATGCTTATGAGTAAGTATGCAAGAAATAGCAGTGTCATGGGGAAGAGATGCTATTTGCTGGAGACTTACTCATTTCAGGGTTTGATACGTTTTTATTGTCAGTAAGTAAACATGAAGGTTTCTCCGAGTCTTTAATTTTACTCGCTTTGAATGCAAGGTGTGACTATTGTTTTAGATCCTACTTCTATGAAGTCAGTAAATCAGCGGAATGTTGTGGCCTTATTTTCCCTCTTGTATCATATGGCAAGCTATGATAATGGTACGTCGTTGTTGTTGTTGTTGGCTACATTATATTAAAAAGTGATAACATGTGGAAAGCGTTATTCTGGTTGATCCGTAAGGTTGATAAGAACAACTCCTGTTATGTGCCGCCGGGGTAGTTGTGGGTTGTGTTTCTTTGTCTAATCGTTTTGTTTTGAATAAAAATATTATTTACTTTCAATTTTGTTTTATATTTGATATTTTTGTGTACAGGAGCAGAAGCTTTGGTATCCAGCGGTCTCGTTGAATGCCTTCTTGCCTTTGTCAACTACGATGCTGATACAGAGGTCCCCACGGTTAGTTTAGACTGTAATTAGCTGATTTTCTGTAAAAATCTAGAAAGTGATTAGAAGATTGAGGCTACCACTTCCTTTGGAGAAGCATTAAACTAACAGATATTGCGTTATTTTCTCAGTGCAGTGCGTACGATGTCCAGTGAAGAGAAAATGCTTTTGTGTGGAGTATATAAATTTTAATTTCATCAAATTGAAATTAAACAAACTGGAAAATCTAAAGCATTTTCAGAAGTATTTCTAAGCATGGATTTGTTACGGATATTTATGCAATACAAGTCATGTCTAAATGGTCATGCGATGGTTTTTGTAGTTTGTGACTCGATGTGTTCGCATATTGGATCTGATCACCAATGTGGACGTTCAAACCTTCCAGACCCTGTCCGGCATGCAGACCATTGTCAACAGACTTGGTGTAAGTTAGCGCCAGTTTTGACTAAATTGTGAGAAAGTTTTTTTAACATGAAACAGTCTTCGTTTTTGAAGACTCTAATGTGTTCTTCTTCACTCTTTTCTTTATCATTCATTGGGTGATTAAGAATTGCTTTTTTGATTGTATAATGCTTATTTTGTGAACTGTTTTCTTCCGTTTTAGCGTGAGGTGGAAATCTCTCGCCGAGAAGAGCCCTATGAGATTCGGATTCGACGTTCCTCCTCGGCCACCGGTGTGGTCAGTGGTGATAGACCGTCAATGTCTAGTCAGACGTCTGCGGACATGGACACAGGCCTGTCCCCCTCGGGCCCGGTTGATCTGAGTACCTCTGAGCCTCCTGTGTCTGCGCACCATGACCAGGACATGCTGGGAGGGGCCGGTGGTTCACTAGATTCCGCCGTTGGTGATGAACCAATCACAGTATCTGATAAACCTAAGACAGGTATATAGTATAGTTGAAGAAGCAGTTTATCAAGTTATATAAGGTTTTAATTGTGGTAGCTTTCCTGCTAAATGGTTAGTGTTGTGCAAGCTTAACAATCAACGAACATCTAGAATTTCTGGTAGATCACTAATAAAATGTTTTGACTTGATTTTGGTACAATGCTATTTTCGAAATTCGTGCTAATGCAGTGAATTTAATTTTATTTGTTTATAATATTTATTTCAGGTGTCTATTGTTCAACGGAACGCTCTGCCTTGATAAAGTCTTTGCTCAATTTCCTGAAGAAAGCCATCAATGATCCGCAGTTTTCGGAACTTTCTAGACATCGTGAGCCACGTTATTAGTTGTTTGCTTCTCAAGTTGGAACTTACTATTTTATTAGACTTAAAAATATTTAGAGCCGTGAACATTGTGGGCAATAGCGACTCCAATATGGACTAACTGGATTACAGTATGACATTTTTATTGGTTGGAAAACTGTTGTCGAATCTATGCTTAATAGATTAAAAGGTTTACTTCCTGAAGTACGTAAATTTCCATTTAAATCCGATATCTGAAATTACGAAATTGTCATTTGTTTTATTTGCTAATATACCATGTTGTTTTATTTTAGTGTTTGATGGCGTCTTGCCCTCTTATCTTCGTCATATTATCAGTAATCCTCACTACTATGGACCTTATTTATTTGTACTAGGTGTGTTTCATATTTACATAGCTATTTTTCATTGAAAGTTTTGAATAAATTTTTTTGGAGCTGATTCGAAGGATTGATTGTTTTTATCCCACAATTCTTTATTGTCCCTATTGACTAGTTTCATTTTTCGTGCAATACTACTTGAGAACAATTTTTCTTTTTATGAACTCGTTAGTTTACTGCTATTTGTCACAAAGATATACATACGTATGTTTGACTACATGTACTTGTGTTACAGAGTTTAGTCAGTTATATTTTTATTTTCAGCAATCAGTGTGATCACAGGCCACATTTTCCAGGAACCTTCCCAATTGTCTAGTCTACAAGATAAGGGCATTACCGATGTAATAATGCATGCCCTACTTGTGAAAGATGTAAGAATTCGAAAGATTAAGCTGCTTTGTTTTTAAACAGTATAATTTATTGTGTTGCCCACCTTTCCAAAGGAAAAAGGGCAACCATTTATATCGTCTTTTTAGATGGGTGTCCCCCCATTCAACTCGAGATTGGTAAGGGGTACAGGGGTGGTTGATACCTCATTTTGAAGGGCTTGATTTGGAGGTTTGCATGCGTGATTGGTGACCCCGTACGACTCAGGCTAAAAGTACTCGATACGCTGATGCTGCAAACCCAAAAATGAAAAAGTTGTCCAAATGGTCTAAATTTGGTATCATTCGATAGCTCTTGATGAGAAATGAAAAAGTTGTAATAGAACCTAGGTCTGAAAATGCACTCATTTTGAGTTACGAGGCCAAAAATGGTCAAAAACGGCCAAAACGGTCATTTGAAGGGATTTTCCGCTTATATCTCAAGGTACAGTCAACTAGCTTACCTGAAATTTTGCATGACCATTTGCATATTGAAATGTTACTAGTATGGTGGCACCCAATGTGGGAAGACCCTCCAAACACCTGGGTGCCATAGTGCTGTACAATTACTCGATACGGTGATGCTGCAAATGGTCAAAATTAAAAGTAACGGAAACCCCCCAATATGGGTATCATTCGAAAGCTCTCGTTACGTAGATAAAAAGTTGTAATAAGGCCAAAGCGTCAAAGTGTAGCAGAAATGAGTGACGGGGCCACAAAAATGGCAAAGATGCCCAAAATCGGTAAAAATGGGTCGAAATTGAAAGTTTTTGGATCGACCTCGCACCGGTATCAGTTGAAAGGTGTCAACGAGTTAATAAAAAGTTGTAATAGAAACAAGGCTTGAAAATGCACGGAAATTGTGTTTTGACCCGGTGTTTGCTATAAAGGTACTCGATATGCGTTGATGCAGCAAAATGGGTCTAAAACGAAAAATTGCTGGATCCTGGCGATCATTATTGTATTCGAATGAAACAAAGCGACTTGCAGAGGAACCTATTTTAGAAACTAATGACTAACAAGCTTCAGGAAATAAAGTTCTGGCTTAAACAGAAAATGCAGGTGGGCAACACAGTCTCGCAGTCGCTAGTTTTAAAAAACTTTGATTAGTGAATGCAAAGACGTTTGCCAGTTTTGAACTAAAGTGTTTGAGCCAAACGTTTCTGCCAAACAAATCTTTATACGATATCTCCATTTTGTTTTTTCGTATTTAGGTTCCAGCAAATCGTGAAATTCTAAGTCAACTGCCGACAGTATTTTCCGCGCTCTGTTTGAATCAGCGTGGTTTGAACTCATTCATTGAGTGTCAGCCTTTTGATAAACTGTTCAAAGTTCTTCTGTCTCCGGAATATCTGTCTACCATGCGAAAGAAGGGTGGTCCCAATCAAACATTCATTGATATGAGAGGTAGTCTGTTAGGTATATATCAGTTCAATTGTTTTATTTCCTTTTCGATCTTCTGTGTTTGTTCTTCGGCACAATGTTCATGTGGAATCCTGGCCTATTTTGTTTAACAGAAGAATGTCGGCATATTCTTAAGTTGTTGCCGAAACTAATAGTGAGCACATGGTCTTTTACCAGGAAAGGATAGAGTAGAGTTAAGTTAACTATTTTGACGGGTTTAACTTCTCACAAGCTTGACATTCTTTTAAGGCTTTCATTAAAAGGATTGAGTCAAATTTAACTTGATACTTCTCCTGAAAAACGCTTCTAAACCATCTAAGCATTAAGTATTTGTAGTTCACAGAATCGCATTCATTTTGTCGACAATGCTTTTTTCAGACGTGTACATGCCTGTCAATCTGGGCACGGCCATCGACGAACTGATGCGTCATCAGCCCACCCTGAAACAGTCAGCCATGAAGTCTGTGGTCAAACTGTTGGAGGAGCTGTGCGTCCTGGGCACTGATCCCCAGTATGAGTGTATTCAGAAGAGCAACAGCAGTGCCGGCGCAGGGACACCCAGCACTGGCAGCGCTGACAGCACCGCTGGTGGCGCTGCTGGTGGTGCTGCAGTGGCAGACGGTGCTGCGGAAGGCGGAGCACAGCGACACCCAACGGCTGACGGCGCTGAACCAGCCGCTGGTGGTGCGGCTGAGGTTGGAGGACCGCCCGGTGCTGGTGCCGCTGCCGTTGTGGGTCCGGAGGAGGTGGAGGAAATGCTGATGGACGGCGTCAATACGTCGAGCAGCGCTGAACGAGACTCCTCTGATGATGATGATGACGAAGGGGAAGAGGAGTTTGACGAGGACAGTATGGACCGAGGCGGCGGCAGACTCACACCGCCGCAGCCGGACGCTGAGACGGCCTCAATGTCTGGACTGGACAGGTAGGCTGTTGAGACAATCAATAGTTCAGAATTGATGTTAATTTTTAAGGTGTAGCTTATGGGTGCTCTTTTGTGTGGTTGTTGCATAGCTTTTAGTTAAAGCAAATAAATGAGAATGTTAGAGAAATTTTTAAGAGGGTTTGGTGAGATGTTTCCAAGCCTACGAGTTTAACACAATCCGTTTTTTGTACTTTAATTTTAGCACCAAAGATACATCCACAGGGAAAAAGAAAATACCATTACTGGACTACACAGTCAATGTGGTAAGTTACGATTATTTTGTTTAGTGGTTTGTAGTACCTTTTATGTAAACAGTACGCAAATAATGGTTTGGTCTGTGCTTTGATCCGCGTTTTTGACTATTCTATTAATTCGACCTTTTAGATTATATGCTTGTTTTGTTGCTTTTTTAGATGAAATTTGTGGAGGCAATTTTGAGCAGCAGTGCCACAGATGACCATTGTCGGGCATTTGTACAACAGGGCGGACTGGAGCCACTGTTGAAGGTTTTGTCCCTGCCTAATCTTCCGCCGGAATTTCCAAACTCCTCTGCTTGTCAGGCCGTTGCAAGTGTTGCCAAATCTGTTCTTGTAAGTCAGTTTGCTTATAACTTGTAACGAGTAATTTAATATTGAGTAGATTGGAGTTGACAATTTGTTTTTAGGCATGGTGACTCTCATTTCGAAGGGATACCCTATAGTTTGCATGATTTAATTTTTACTTTAGACTCAAGGCTGGTATTAATGATTTAAGGCATTTTGCAGTGCTTAGATTAAATGAATTGTAGGAGTTTCTACGTAGCTTTGCGTAAGTGTATATTTTCAAGTAGAAAATTTATACTCTTCTAAGGTTTATATAATTTTGTTTGGCTTAATTACAGACATTGTCTCGTGAGCCTAAAGTCCTGCAACAAGTCCTCAGTCAGCTGAGCCAGAATGTGCTGCCACGACTGGAAAAGGTTTTGACTCCGATGGGTCCGCCGGGCGGATCCCGTCTCGTGGAGGAGGTGATCAAACCGCAGGGATCCACGGACACGGCTACCATGTTCCGTGTACTGGGCGAACTGCAGGGTTACATCAATCTGCTGACAACTGTCAGCAGAGCTGCTGTGTCTGCACAGGTACGCCTAGACACTAAAATTCTTGAAAAACAGACACCTCTATCATGTTGAACCAAGCTTAATTTAGAATGAGTTTAGTTTGGTGCAGATCTAACTATTACCATGCTTTCATTCATAATGAAACAGGAATAAAGTGCTTGGCTTAAGGTGGTGTTTCCGTTTGGGCATATATTGTTGATTAACGGTTCGAATCAAGACGAAATTTGATGACACTTTCCAAAATAAGTTCTTTTAGCATTCTAATACCTTCCGCGCAATCCCGCTTCAAAACTTCGAAGTCTCCGTTCAGGGCAGTTTTTGCCGATTTCTGACAGATACACAGTAGCTGCATAGCTACGACCATATTCATTCGAAAGATCTTGTTGTGCTCTATATTTTTGCTTTTTAAAGTAACTTTTTAGCCTTTCGCTATCGTGATATATTACAAACCAACGTTCTTATTTTGGCGTCCAAAACTTGTCATTTGTGCCGAAATCAAATAATCAGTTGCTTCTTGATCTATGCAAACCATATAATCAAACTAATGGCGTCAATTTGAAGGTCTCACAGGTGCCAATTATCTTCCAACTGCAGTCCCATTGGCAACTATTATGTAGGGGCGCGATAGCGCCCCTACATAATATGGGTGTAAAGGATTAGGTACCGCTGTACCGCTGTGCAAACCCTAAGTACCGCTGTGCAAATCAAGATTGAACCCATTTTCAACAAATTAGACAAATGATAATACGTTCACTTTTCATATTTTCCTATGTAAAATTAGCGAGAATGTCGAAAAGATAATCTAAAGATGGACACCTTAACTTGGTAGTATTTTTAATAATAACAATATGTTTATAAACTATAGATAAAGTCATTGATCTGAGTGTGGTCGAAAACATATCCAGGCTAAAGTTCTGCTAATGTGATCACATTTTAGGTATTCTGGGACTGGAGGGCATACTCTAAAGATTTCCGTCAGGTCCAACAACCTCGTTAAAAGTACAAAAAGGCGTACAAAGCGTAGAAACTTATAAATTTTTGGTGTTGGAGATAAAGAATACTGCTACGTATCATAAAGAGAAAGTGCCAGTGTTGAATTTAAGAATTTGAAGCATTTGGGGTCAAACTGACGCCGTCTTGCCCGTCTATATTTAGTAAAATTTCGGAAAAGACAAAGGGACTGACCTGAAAGACATTACCGTCTAATCTACGTAAACTATTACAATTATTTGTAGATAAGGCTGCTAACATCCAACTGTAGAATCTTGGAAATTCTACTGCATTATTAACTGTTCGCGCAACGGCACTTAGGGTTTGCACAGCGGTAATTAGGGTTTGCACAGCGGTACTTAGGGTTTGCACAGCGGTACTTAGGGTTTGCACAGCGGTGCTCAGGGTTTGCACAGCGGTACGGTTTGCACAGCGGGAAAACACCGTGTAAAGGCGTCTGCGCGGCCCTCTGGAGACCGTGTTGGCCTGGTGACAGCTAATTAGAGGTCCGGGAGGAATAAAAATGTTACCATCGTAAAGTACTCGAGTAGTACTACAAGTACCACCATACTTTTGGTTAAAATTCGGAACTTCGAAATTTTGCACTAGGCGTGCACTAGAGTTACCGTGTGGTTGTTTTTTTCTCGGTTAATAACGCTTATTGGAAGTGCATTTTCTAGCGAAGTGTTGGAACGATGTGGGCATTTTGGTCCAATGCTACTATGATATGTTGGTAGACAGTATTCCCCCATGCTACCAAACGAAGGTCATTTTGGCACTCGGCCAACCCCCGAAGTCGGACTTTCGCTATTTTGGCACTTCGGTTGAAATCAACTTTTTTTCACAGGCTAGTAGCTAGATCGGTTTGGTTTATTTTATTTGAATATTTCGGACTATGCGCACAAAGTAACGAGGGGGATTTTTTAATTTCGCTGTGCAGCTTTCAGGAGATGGGCCCAAACTTTGCTTTTTTTGGCCTGTTTAGGCGAAAAGTTTCTAAGTCCCACTTTTACTAGAAAATGGCCTAAAAGTCACTAAAAATGGCGTTTTTCGGCCTTGGGGTGGTACCCATATATAGTAAATCGGGGTCGCTGAAAACGATGAGCATACTGCCGATACCGCCCAAAGTGACCACTGGTCAGCATGGCTCCCGTGGTTCCTCGCCCAGGGTCAAAGTTGGGAAAACTCACTATAAACAGCGTTTTTCGGCGTTTTGGTTGGAGGCATATATAGTAAACCGACTACGCTCGTTTCAATGGGCATATTGCCAAAGCCGGTGGGTGTGACCAGTGGTCACAACGGCCTATGGTGTCCACTGACCACTGGTCAAACCCCCTAAAACAGCTTTTTTCGACATTTTGGTTAGGGGCATATATAGTAAAACGACTACGCTCGTTTCAATGGGCATATTGCCGAAACCGGTGCAAGTGACCAGTGGTCACTACGGGCTAGGTGACCTATTGACCAATGGTGAAACCACCAAAAACAGCGTTTTTCGGGCTTTTGGTTGAGGGCATACATAGTAAATCGACTATGCTCGTTTCAATAAGCATATTTTCGGACCCGGCGGAAGTGACCACTGGCCACTACATGCTAGGTGGCCTATTGACCAGTGGTGAAATCCCCTAAGACAGCGTTTTTCGGAGTTTTGGTTGTGGGCATATATAGTAAATCGACTATGCTCGTTTCAATGAGCATATTTTCGGAACCGGCGGAAGTGACCACTGGTCACTACAGGTTAGGTGGCCTATTGACCAGTGGTCAAATCCCCTAAGACAGCGTTTTTCGGCGTTTTGGTTGGGGCGTATATAGTAAATCGACTACGCTCGTTTCAATGAGCATATTTTCAGAACCGGCGGAAGTGACCAGTGGTTACTACGGGCTATGTGACCCATTGACCACCGGTCCCCTAAACCAGCGTTTTTCATCATTTGGATTAGGGGCATACGTATATATATAGTAAATTGACTACGATCCTTTCATTGGGCATATTACCGAAACCGATGGAAATGACCGGTGGTGTGTCTGGTGGGGGGTCATAAATGAAAGTATTCAAAGTGGTCAAGTTTGGTATCACTTTTCACTTTCTGCCCTACCTGTGGCACTGTTCAAGCTCCTTATATCAATTAACTCAGTGTTAGAAAGGGACACTCTAAAATGACAGAAGGACAAGTAATAAAAATGCTCCTCTGGAGCATGAAAAAGTAATATGGGTGAGGTTGCAAAATCAAGAGAGGACAAGTCTTAAAAATGCTTAATATGGGGGCTGGGTTTAAAAACAGAAGAGGACTAGGTTGTGAGCGAATTAATATGGGCACAGCTTTGCCGAACAACCCATATTCGCGGACTTTCACGCTTCGCCTTATGGATTGTCGCATACAGAGCGAACAATGTCAACTGTCAAGTCTAGTAAAAAAATTAATTTAAACGTTCAAAAAATCGTTGAAGATGTTGTTTACGTAGTTTGTTAGACTAGCTAGGTTATACGTATACGTAAATTAACATTATTTCGTTGTGTTGGACTACGGCAAGCAACGAGAAAAGACCTAAGGATATGATACCAAGGTTATTGGTTCAATCCGGGAGGAAACAGAACATCGTCGGAATGATTCGTTCAGCAATGCTTGATATGTATATAAATTTCCATAGAAATGGAAAATGCACAGTAACTATCAAGAGATTCTTAATAGAAAAATTTGTCCTCGTCAAAGCTCGAATATCAGAGCTGTAAATTATTTGTGCACTATAAAGTATATTTATAAATCGAAACATTGGTACGTATGCATGTATAATTTCGCTATCCGCGAATTTGGGTTGTTCGGCGAAGCTGTGCCCATATTAATTCGCTTACAACCTAGTCCTCTTCTGTTTTTGAACCCAGCCCCCATATTAAGCATTTTTAAGACTAGTCCTCTCTTGATTTTGCAACCTCACCCATATTACTTTTTTCATGCTCCAGAGGAGCATTTTTATTACTTGTCATAAAAAAATTTTCTGCAAGAAAACGACCAATTTTTTCCAGTGTTTGTGGAGCATTTATTCCAGTATGCATGCTAGAGAGTTGCCACTTAGCAAATGTGTTGTACGCAAAAAATACCCCGGGACACGTTTATAGTTGCACCGATCGGTGCTTTTTAGCTAAAGTAGCTTGCGAAAGTTGAGAAAAGTAGGCAGAAACCAGGTTGTGCAAGAATTTTAGCTAATTTCTCCACTACGAGGAGCGATTTCATAACAACTAAAAAGGTCCCCTGATATTTGATTGAGAGGTATCAATGATATTAACAATATCTCTCGAAAAATTTACTTCCACCTGCAAAAAAATCTGAAAAATCGCATTTCTTCAAAAATCCGTTAAAAATATTTTCGAAAAGCAAAGTCAGTTTTATTGTACTTATTGGGAAGAGAAAAATGTTAAGCTCCATTTTGATATAAAAATGACTTTTTAACTCCAAGTAATGAATGAGTAATCATGGTGCAAAGTTGACGTCTCCAAAAGGAATCACCACCTTAAATAGCATTCCTT